>CM052805.1:2471525-2574668 GCA_028533885.1 Nasua narica
GGAGTCTATTTCTCCCACTGATTCTCCCCACCTCCTACTCTCTGTGACTCTCCCATCCTCTCTCAAATTAATCTTTTTTAAAAAGATTTTATTGGGGCGCCTGGGTGGCTCAATCGTTACCCGTCTGCCTTCTGCTCAGGTCATGATGTCAGGGTTCTGGGATTGAGCCCCACATCGGGCTCCCTGCTGGGGGGGGGAAGCCTGTTTCTCCCTCCCACTCCCCCTGCTTGTGTTCCTTCTCTAGATGCCTGTCAGTTATACAAATAAAATCTTAAAAAAAAAAAAAAGCTGATGTCCTTATTAAAAAAAAAAAAGATTTTATCTGAGAGAGAGCGCAAGAGAGCAAGAGAGGGGAGGAAGAGGGAGAAGGTGCCTCCCCGCTGAGTAGAGAGCGTGAGGTGAGGCTCCTTCCCAAGACCCTGGGATCATAACCTGACTGCAAGGCAGCCGTTTAACTGAGTCACCAGGGGCCCTAAAAACCTTTTTTTTTTTTTTTTTTAAAGGATTATATCTCCGGTGTATTTAGGAAATCTCGCTTAACATAATCACAGAACATTTCTCTTAAGCTTTCTTCTAGAAAATTACAGTTTTTTACGTTTTACATTTAGGAAAGGGAGGAGGTTCATTTATTTGCAGATGGATTTCCAATTGTCCCCAAACCATTTGTTGACCGACTATTCTTTCTCCACGGAAGAGCGCTGCCACCCTTGTCACACTGACCAAGGGCGTGTGGCTCTAGTTCAGGACTCTCTGAGAGGTCCAAGCCTTTGCGTGTGTGTCCCTTCGCCAAGGGAAGGCGGAGGGAGGCCAGAGGGTGGCAGTCCTTCCTCTTGACCCGCCCTTCCGGGTCGCCACACTTCATTCCCCCAAGCCCTTCTCGGTCACCAGCCTCCCACGGTGGCCGCGGGACAGGCAGGACGCCCAGGGGAGCCCCCGGCTGAGCAGCCCACGTCCCACTTGCACCTCTCCCCCCGCAGCCACGCCCTCCCTCCACCGGTGCACGTCACGTCTCCGCCCCAAGAGCCTCCGTTGCCAAGACAATAGCCGGCGAACGAGGGACCGGGCGGATTTCTGGCCTGTCGTGAAGTCCCAGCGAGCTGCGCGTGCGCGGTGGCCGCCCGGCCGCCTAGCGCCGCCCCGCGGCCAGTCGGGGTCTTCGCTCCCCACGTCCCCGGCCTCACCAATTCCTTCCTTTGCGGTTTCTCGGGGGCCTCGGTTGCCGGCGAAGCCAGCGAATTTACCCATGCCCGGGAGAAAGGTGCTGGCCACAAGACCCAGGAGGGAGACCCGGCTTGTGACATTATCGTACATTCTAGAGAGTTGAGGAACAAATGAGAAGCAGTACGTAGAGCGCCTAGCACAGCGTCAGGCACACAGTAGGTGCTCAGAATGTGTCCGCCAGAGCCAGATGTATGTTGCAAAGTGTGTGAAGAGGACCCAGATGCCGCGAGGCTCACAGACCCTCGTCCCGGTCAGGATTCTTTGGCGTCCCCCGACACCCCTCGGCTGCTCGCCTCTGCGCGTGCGCGCGCGCGAGAAACCGGGCCGATTCGCTTCCCGTCGTGTTTGGCCCCAGCCGCGCGCCGTCGAGGCCTCCGTGCGTTGCCATAGAGACCTGTGAGCGCTGAGCGTCTAGCGGCCCAGACGCCAGGCCGCAGGGGATCAAGAGCGCCATGTCTTTCCGCGACCTCCGCAGTAAGGCTGCCCTGCCCTCTGTCCCCTGCGGGTCAGCGCCCGAGTCCCCCCGCTCGGGCCTGTGCGACTCTGGGGCGTCTCTGGCCGCTGCAGCCCCCCAGGCCGAGCGCCTCTCGCCCCTTGTCAGCACTCCGATCTGGCGGGAGGTTCTGTGTGCGCCCCTGACCGCGTGTGGTTAGCGGCTGAGGAGCCGAAGTGTTAATTTTGTCTAATTTTAGATGACTTGCATGGCCACGTGGGGCTGCTTGCTACCGTGTTGGAAAACGCTGAGGCCGCTTTGGAGTTGGGTTAGGTGAAGAGCTCAGAAAAACGAACAAAACCGCCGAGGGGACTGGTGAATGAAGGTTGTGGGTGGCATTTTTGGGGTTTTTACGATCTGCCTGGGAGTTCCTGTTGTATGGGTGTGCATCGTTTTATTGGCTCCTGTGAACCATTGTGTATTTTGTATTTAGAGAGCAGGAACCGGGTAGGGAGGGCAGGGAACTCGGCCCAAGGACACAGGCGGTGGGAGCTGGCGCCGGAGTTTGAATTCCGTTTATCTGTCTTCGAGAGCCTTGCGTCCTTCCTAAAGGGGCTGTCGAGGAGAAGGGAACCCAAATTCCTTTGCTAGGAGAGTAGGGACGCCGAATGGAGATAAGCAAATTAGTTCCTACTACTTTGGGGGCAACTGTTAAACACACCAGGCGTTTTACATTCAATATCTGATTTTCGTCCTCACTTGTACAGTGAGGTGGGTCGTGCGATCCCTGCATGAAATACTTGGAAGCACAAGTAACTTGCTTTAGGTCACGCAACTAGAACTGGGTGGAAAGCACGGTTGGAGCCGTGGGACCGTTTGAGTCAAAATCCTTTGCTTTTTATGAGCCGTCATTTTCTAAATCTGAAGCGGTTGGGCTAACTGGCTCCACCTGCATCGGGGTAGCACGTGATTGCCAATTGGTTGTCATCCGGGCGGGTCTGTACTGCCAGTTTTGTAAGGAATTGCTGGACATATCACCATTAAAGATTAGTCCTTTCAGTTAGGAATCATGCTTTTTCTACCATGTTAATATAGGGGAAGAGGCATCACATTTGTTTTTTGTTTGTTTGTTTGTTTGTTTTTGACACACCTAGTAGCACCGTAGTGTGAATTATGCCCTCTGGGATTTGAAGGTTCTTGGTGAAGGTGTGTTGTAGAGACAAGTTTCTCCTCCTTCGAAGGCTGAGACCAGTGTTCTGCTAAGGGATACTAAATGCAGTTGTGCTGGGAAGAAGGTGTTAAGAGAGGGATTTCTGAACGTTTCGATCTTAAATGAGTGCCATACCTTTGTGCAATTTGTGGTAAGAATTGTAGTCAAATTGTCCCCATTTTGCAGAATTAACAGAACTCGACTGCTGGTTAATGGGAAGAAGTATTTAGGCAGTGCCTGGGTGTGTGGTGGGAGGAATGTTACTTTATTGACCATCACTCTATTCACATTTCCCAAAACAGTGACGAGGCCCTCTGTGCTTCTTACTTTGCTCATACCTTCTCTTGCCTGGTGAGATCCAACCTAACCTCCAGTGCCCAGGTCGCTTTTTTGTGAATGTTGTTGAGATAGTTTGAACCTTCACGAAGAGCAGGAACAGGCATTCTGTAGAGCCAGAAGCGCACCGAAAATAAATCTTGGCATGTTGTGGAAACACAAAAAATGTTTGTTGTGTTCATTTGCTCTTTGCTTAAAGCGTAGTGACCCCAGTGTCAAGTTTCAACAAGTATTAGTATTATTGTTTCTTGTTCTGGTTTATAAAAGAAATTTAAATATTGCTGTATAGTTCAGTCTCTTTAAGATTTCTTTAAATATAACGCAATTGGGATGCTTGGGTGGCTCAGTTGGTTAAGGTCTGTATTTGGCTTGGGTCGTGTTCCCAGGGTCCTGGGATTGGGACCCACCCTGGGCTTCCTGATCAGTGGGGAGTCTGCTTCTCCCTCTGCCTTTCCCCCTGCTCACTCTCTCAAATAAATAAATAAAATCTTAAAAAAAAAATTAAAAAGCCAACTCTAGAATAACTCAGAGAGGTGAACTTTGCCCCACAACCATCACCCCTAAACATAACCGCTGTTAACATTTAACATATTTTTTAAAAGATTTATTTATTTCAGTGAGAGAAAGCACACACACGTGCTTATATGTGAGCAGGGGGGCTGGGCAGAGAGAGGGAGAGAAGCAGACTCCCTGCTGAGTGTGGAGCCTGTAGAGGGTTTGATCCCTTGACCCTGAGATCAGGACCTGAGCCAAAATCAAGAGTCTGATGCTCAACTGACTGAGCCACCCAGGCACCCCAACATATTTTTTCTTTGTGACATTTTATAAAACCAGGTATTTTTCATTTTGAGCGGTAAAGAGAAAGATACCCATGAGAGAAATGACATATCGAAGGGAGAAATTCTATTCACAGCCAATCCCTAAACCCAGTTATATCGGGCTCTCTGTTCAGCAGGGAGCCTGCTTCCCCCTCTCTCTCTGCCTGCCTCTGTTCCTACTTGTGATCTCTCTCTCTTTGTCAAATAAATAAATAAAATCTTTTTAAAATTTTATTTATTTACTTGATGGAGAGCGAGAGAGCTAGAGAGCACAAGCAAGGGGAACAGCAGGGAGAGGGAGAAGCAGGCTCCCAGCTGAGCAAGGAGCCTGATGCAGGGCTCGATCCCAGGATACTGGGTTCATGACCTGAGCTGAACGCAGATGCTTAACTGATTGAGCCACCCAGGCGCCCCCCCCAAAACCCTATTATAATATACAGCTTCCACTTTTTCCTCCCGTTGAACTTAAATGTTTTTCAGGAAGCAGATTATGTATTTTAACTTTTATCTCCTTTTTACTTTCCTTCTCAGAGACTTGGTAAATAGTTTCTATAATTGTCAACATGTTGAGAATAAAAAAGGAAAGGAAGGAAAGTATCTAAGTAAATAAGTAGTTGCTCTTTGATGGGGAACTGACTGAAGTGTATTTTACCTTTGGACAGATTTTACAGAGATGATGAGAGCCTTGGGATACCCTCGCCATATCTCTATGGAAAACTTCCGCACACCGAATTTTGGGCTTGTGTCTGAAGTGCTGCTTTGGCTTGTGAAACGGTTAGAAATGTACTTTAATAAAGTCTAGGAATGAATGCTGTATTTTATTCAACAGCCACCTATTGAAATAGCGGATACTGTGGTGAAGCAAAAAGGAAGAATTCATTAAATTTTGAGTTTGAAAGACTCACTTATAACCTATTAAAAATCAGTTGGCATGAGGAGCACTGTGGAGAAGCGAATATACCAGGCAGCAGTAAAAGGAGATTTCTCAGTTAGAAGCTGACACTGAGCACTGGTCCAAGCCCTTTGTCATGCTCTCACTTTCGTCAGGGAGTGACCAGGATCTCTCCACACACTCTAATGACTATAATGAAGTAGAAATCATTTAGATTCAGATTTCATTTTTGTGGAAAATCTAATATGATTCAGGGTTGGCGAACTTTTCTAAGGGGTCATAAATATTTTAGGTGTTGCATAAGATCTTTGTTGCATAATCTTCCATGTGTTTTGTTTGTGATAATCCTTTAAAGATGTAAAAACCTTTGATAGCCTGCAGGCTGTACAGAAGGAGACCAAGGACTGCAGTCCACTGACCCGTGTTGGGTCATCAGTAACTCAAAGAACTCCAATAACTGCTGTCTCTCAAGCTGACTGGTTAGCTCCAGGTCAAGGGCTGGTCAGCCAGAGTAATAGTTCTAATTATTTTAGTTAAACTTTGAGGTCTGAGATAGATTTGATTTTGTAAGCTGAGCCCCAAATTTGATTTTTGAAATCACCTAAGTCTGTTCTTAGGTGAGAATTCACTCCCTTGAGTGTTTGATATTTTTGCTGCTTTTGAAATCTCTCTTAATCTTGCCACCTTAGCCAGGGACTCAGAGAGCTTGCTGTTACAGATCCTCTCAGCTGCCTACTTTCTCCTTTGTGGACTTTGTACTTAATTAACTTGTCTTCTCTTTCTCTCTCTCTCTGAAAGGTATGAACCTCAGACCGATATCCCTTCTGATGTTGAGACTGAACAAGACCGAGTTTTCTTCATTAAAGCAATTGCCCAGTTTCTGGTGAGTTGACAGTTATTTTCTGGAGTTGGAATATTAAGTACATTATAGATGAGTCATGGTGGGGGCTGCTTTCATGTTTCTGAGCCCATCCGGTCACCAGGCTCCTGTGGAGGCATTTCCCCGGAGTAGGTTTTTGGGTTTTTGTTTTTAATTCCTTATTTGTTAAGAATTCTATTCGATTAGTTTAGTATAGGTAATACACATCACGGTTCAAATTTGTTTCTTTTTCTTTTCTTTTTTTTAAAGATTTTATTTATTTGACAGAGAGAACACAAGCGTTGGGTGGGGGAGAGGGAGAAGCAGGTTTCCTGTTGAGCAGGGAGCCTGATACAGGGCTCCATCCCAGGACCCTAGGCTCATGACCTGAGCTGAAGGTGACACTTAATGACTGAGCCACCCAGGTGCCTTTCAAAATTTTTTCTTAATTATGAAACAGTATAGAGTAAAATGACTTTTTATCCTGTCTACCATTGACCCAGTTCATCCCCAGTTCCATCCTCCAGAGTTTCTTTACATGTAGATAAGCAAACACAGTATGCATTCTTTTCCCACAAATGGTGGCATAGAGTACACCACTGCTTAGAATCTTGCTTTCTTCAGTTAGTTGTACGTTTTGGAGAACTTTCCAAATACATACCCGGTTTCCTCATTCTGTCTTGTTCCTGAGTAGTATTGCTTTCATGCGTATACCATGATTTATGTAATTTATAAATGGATAGTATAGATTGTTTGTAACTTTTGCTCTTTGAAACTGTGCTGTAGTGAATAACCTATACATAGCACTTTGTGATGGTAACCCTAGGGTAAGTTCTTAGGATTGGAATTGGTGTGTCAAAGATGGGTGGATTTGTAATTTTATTGTCAGTTACCAAATAGCTCTCCATCAAGATTGTATCAGTTTACACACCCACTTGCAATGCTTGAGTCACTTGGAAGTTTGACTCAGTACAGTCAGGTTATTGTTAAAAGAGAGATTTTCAAATTACCTACATGGGATTTGAGTTAGATTTTACATGGAAAGGGCCTTACACTTTTTTTTTTTTTTTTTTTTTGAAAATAGGCCACCAAGGCACATATAAAACTCAATACCAAGAAGCTTTATCAGGCAGATGGGTATGCAGTGAAAGAGCTTTTGAAGATCACCTCTGTCCTTTATAATGCCATGAAGACCAAAGGGATGGAGGGCTCTAAGATAGGAGAGGAGGACATCAGCAAGTTCAAGTTTGATCTTGGCTCAAAGGTAAGGACAATGAAAGGCTCCCGGTGTGGGACAGTGTGTGTATTTCTTAAACTCTGAAATGGAGCATGTCCGATACTCATCATCATTTCTTTCCTGTCCCTTGGCTGAGAGCAGTTTGTCAGTTCTGTGCTCATCAGCATTTGGATACAAGCAGAAGTCACAAATTAATCCAACTACTTGTTGAAGGCCCACTATATGCCAGGCGCAGTTCAGATGCAGGGGACGCAGGTGTGAACAGCAAGACAGAAATCCTCTGTTAGCTCAGGGGAGTCCGACTAAACCGCAGAGCGGCAGGAATGGCAGGTCAGAGGTGATCCGTGTGTGGGGAACGGTGAGGCAGGGCCGGGGCAGGTGTCTGCAGCGGGGGGCAAGGGAGGGTGGGGTGTGTGGCGTCTTCAGTGCGAATCAGGGAAGGAGCAAGCCCTGCTGCGGAGGGGGAAGGTCTCTTCTGATGAAAGTGTGCTTTGTGTATTTGAGGAAACGGGGCGATAGAGGAGAGCGTGAGAGCGCGGAGGGGGGCGTTGACAGACGCCACCCTGTGGTGCCTCCACAGCCACTGTGAAGAGATTGACTTTGAGGTGGAAAATCTTGGCGTTTTGAGCAGAGAAGTAGACGATTTGAAACTTCTTATTCCAAGGATCCGTCCGGCTGCTGGGTTGAGATCAGACTGAAGGGGGCGTGAGGGGGCAGGCAGACCTGTTAGCAAGCCGCAGATGAATGTGACTGAACGGAGTGCTGGTGATATCAGGAGCTCAGCTGCGATGGGAGACAGCCGAGCTGCCAGGCTTCAGAGGACTTGATGAAAGCAGCAAGCCAAAAATGAAAGTTGAGTCTTTAATCACTTACTGTGATGGTTTGGTCAAGGGGCTAAAAGCAGAGGAAGCATCACCCCTCCCTCTCGCCACGCTGTTCCTTTTTTCTCCCAGGAGATGGCACACTGTTCAGGGGCTTGTCTCCCGAGGGAGCCCTGAACAAAAGGCTCTGGCAGTGTTTTGCACCCTGAGTTGGGGGAGGACTAGAAGTGGAAGAATGTCCCCAGGTTTTCTCCCCTAGTTTCCCCACAAGAAGGCCGCCTCAACCCGCCCTGAAGAGACCTGGGAGTGAAGGCCCCAGGGCTAGGAATGCACATACTTTATGGAGAATGGGGGTCAGAGGCCCTGTGTCCTTGACTGCCACTGTCTTCAGAGCCCGCAGTGCCCTGCTGTGCCTTGGCTGGGATGAGCCCCGGTGCAGGCGCCCCTGTCAGGCCTGCCAGGGAAGCCTTTGTCAGGCCAGAGAAATCACCCTGAGGTTTGTACCCAGGAGCCAGACTCCTCAGTGGAAAGAAGTGGCCAGGGGTTAGGACCTAATTTGAGCATAGATCTTGGGGAGTTGGATGTGGGTTGAGGGAAAACAGACCATGCAATGAAGATCCTACAGCTATACTGTCTACTGGAACTTTCTGTGATGATGGATGTGTTCTCTATCTATGCCATACTGTAGCAGCTACCGGCCACAGGTAGCTAGCACCACTGAATAACTGAATTCCAAATTTATTTAAATTTAAATAATTAAACATTGAAAAGGCCAAGTGTGGCAAGTCCACATGGTTTTAGCCTTCATAGCTCTGAAGTTTTTGATCTGAGCACCTGCAGGGGCGAAATGGAGGGGAGTGTGGGAGGAGCAGGTCTGGTGGGAAAGGCGGGGAGTTTGGGTTGGAACACATTCAGCATGAGGTGTCCGGCCTCAGGTCATAGAAGGGTGGTGTGGGAGTGGGAGAGAGGAAAAGTGAACAGAGTAAGGAAATGTTTGGGTCCTCTGGAAAAGTTACCATATGCAAGGAAGTCGGGGTGACCTGTGAATGCTAAGAAAGAAGCTTATGCTCAGGGCTAGAGGCTATCATCTTCACAGCAGTGGCTGCCGCTCTTGGGGAGCCGGGTCCCACATGGGGCTGTGTGCCCTGCTCCCCGCACGGGAGCCTCAGCAGCCCTGTGCTGTGCCATCCAGAGGCGGAGAGCCGGGGCAGCAGGGTTCTGCCGTAGGAAATGTGTCTCTCAGGTTCCCCTCTGGTCGCCCTGCTGCTGTCGGGGTCCCCTGTTGTTACCTCGTCTTAGGAAGCATGTCGCTTTCACGCTTCTATGGTTCCTGGTTAAAAATTACATTCAAGGGGCGCCTGGGTGGCTCAGTGGGTTAAAGCCTCTGCCTTCAGCTTGGGTCATGATCTCTGGGTCCTGGGATCGAGCCCCACATCGGGCTCTCTGCTCAGCAGGTAGCCTGCTTCTCCCTCTCTCTGCCTACTTGTGATCTCTCTCTGTCAAATAAATAAATAAAATCTTTAAAAAAAATTACATTCGACTTGAGATTTGGATTTTCAGAGAGACCCAGATGCCCTGGGAGTGCTTCTCCACAGGATATAAATGTTCAGTAGTCCTGATGGGAGGCGGGACTTGATACTAACAAATTGGTTGTTTCTTTTTTTATTTTTTTATAAAGATTTTATTCATTTGAGAGAGAGAGCTCACGAGCAGTGGGGAGGGGCAGTGGGAGAGGGAAGAGCAGCCTCCCCTCTGAGCAGGGAGCCTGACAAGGGACTTGATCCCAGGACCCTGACAGCGTGACCTGAACCAAAGGCAGACGCTTAACTGACCAAGCCACCGAGGCACCCCAAACTGGTTATTTCTAAGTGTCTATTAAAAACCTGTCACTGAGGTTTCTGTGTTTGTTATTTTCCCTCCAGATTGCAGATTTGAAAGCAGCCAGGCAGCTTGCTTCTGAAATCACCTCCAAAGGAGCATCTCTGTATGACCTGCTGGGCAAGGAGGTAGAGCTAAGGGTGAGCCATACTCAGATACTTAAATACTTCCTCGGCTAAGTATTTTTCAAGGTTTTCTTTCGGATTCTGTTTTCCCTGGCCTCATTTCATCACACTCTACCTGATGAAATGAGATGATCTGCAGGGAGGTAATAGGGTTAGCTGCTATTCCTACTTCTAGTGGCCGCTGGTCTGTTTTTTTTTTTTTTTTTAATATTTTATTTATTTATTTGAGAGAGAGAGGGGAGATAGACAGCATGAGAGGGGAGAAGGTCAGAAGGAGAAGCAGACTCCCCGTGGAGCTGGGATCCCGATGCAGGACTCCGGGATCATGACCTGAGCCAAAGGCAGTTGCTTAACCAACTGAGCCACCCAGGCACCCACTGGTCTGTTTTTAATAGCTTTGACATCTCATTCGGGAACGGCATTTCTGTAGCGTGTTGCTGGAACTTTCCTCTGTGCCCATGGCAGACTTAGGAAAGTCTGGTGTTTTTCCTGGGGAACTCAGCATTCCTGTCTACAAAGTGCTCCTCTGAGCCCCTGGTTCCCATACTTCCTGCGTGGAATCCTGTGGCGTTCTGTCAAAACTATTGATACCTGGCTTCCATGCCAATGTCATTGGTTTGGAGTGGGCCTGGGCGTTGGGAGTTGTAAGTCTTGGGTCATTCTGATGTGCAGCAGAGTTGGGCAGCCCGTGACCTAGGCAGTTATTACTCCTCAGCTGAAGTTGGTGTCACCATAAAAATTTATTTACAAATCTTTTAGCCAATGTGAGCCGAGAAGAGTGCTTCATCTGCTTTGTTTTCCAAGCTGTTTAATAAGAGTATAGCTTCTGAAACCCCTATAAAGCTCCTGTAGTCCATTTAAATCACCAGATATCTAGGTTGTTCCCCATAGCAGTGAATCAGAATGTCTGGGGGTGAGAGCCAGGCATCCAGCCTTTTTTTCCCCCTAAGATTTATTTATTTATCTTAGAGAGAGAGGTATGCGAGCCAGAGGGGCAGAGGCCGAGGCAGAAGGAGAGAGAATCTCAAGCAAACTCTGCCCTAACTGTAGGACCCAGTGTGAGGCTTGATTTTGCAACCCTGAGAACTTGACCTGAGCCCAAACCAAGAGTTGGTCACTTAACCAACTGTGTCCCCGAGGCGCCCTCCAGGCGTCCAGCATTTAAGGATCTCCAAGTGATTCCAGTGTGCAGCAGAGTTTGGGACCCACTGGTTTACGAAGAAATGGAGTCTTGTTTAATTCTTACCTGTAAGGATTTATGGCATTTGAAGCTTACATGCTCACCTCTAGTGTTTTTATTTATTTAATTTATTTGTTTTAAAATTTTATTTATTTGTCAGAGAGCGAGAGACGGAGAGCACAAGCAGGGGGAGCAGCAGGCAGAGGGAGAAGCAGGCTCCTTGCGAGGTAGAGTTGGGGGACTTGATTCCCCCTCCCTGAGATCATGACCTGAGCTGAAGGCAGGCGCTTGACCAACTGAGCCACCCAGGGGCCCTCTAGTATTTTTAAGTTAAATGCATTTAATTCATTTTACTCTAGTCAGGTTTGTCATCCATGACCGCCCTCTCTCTGCCTCGCCTGTGTTCTGGCATCACTGCTCCAGGGTAATGGTATTTTCCTCTGGCTTCTCATTTCTGCCTCAGGAGCAGACGGGAAGCAGGGGACTGGGATGCCGGCTCAGCATCGTCGATATGTTAACCTAGCGGTGGCCACGTTTTAAAGAACCATCGACAGAACAAAACTGCCGCTCCTGTTTAATAGCTAATTTAGATAACTAACAAGGCAGCTCCTGGCCTTCCGTGTTTTCTCTATATAGTGCAGTTGTGTGCATGTGTCTCCACACATTTCTGACAGATCTGTCAAGAGCTGGTCACTCGATACCTGCCACAGAGCTGTGGCTTCATGGTGAGACTTCAGCCAGGATTCCACTGGGAACTCTTAGCACCATTCTGTAATGAATTGAAATAACCAGTGGCCGAAGTGTTGCCATGGGAGCCATGAATGTGGTACTTCTCAAATTCTGTTTACAGCTGTGGTCTGAGGAAGATCCCCCCATCTAGTATTGGTTTTCCGTACACTCAACTAACATTCTTTGAGGACTGGCACCAACCACAGACAGGCAAGGCAGTGTGCTCTGTGACCTTGAGTAGGTCATCACCCCTGCCTTCCAAAGCTTTCCACCAGTGCAGGAGCTGAGGAGTACTGTGGAATAAAGGAAGCCCAAGACAGAGTTGGGGAGAGTGCTGCAGGAACCTCCTCACTGCATTGCTGTTGAAATCCCATGTGTCAGAAGTTCCTAGCACTGGTATGATAGGCACAGATGCCTCCCTTGATTGGTTAGTGGTTAATGCTAGGGGCAGGGACAAGGCGACGACTCTCATCGGTTGCAGTTGGCAGTGACAGGCAATTTAGAGGAAATTAATCATAGGAACAATGATAGGGGCCGGCAGGGGGTCGGGACAGCAGGTTGAGCTGCACTGGGCTTGGAGTTCACCTGAACAAATGTAACTAAAGAAGCAAATTCGAGAGAAAAGATGAGGGTAAGTTTTGCTCCTGGTGTTGTGGGGATATGGGGCCTTTAGCTGGGGGAAGGCCTAGGGTGCTGGAGGGAAGCTAGGTTGGCGGTCGGATCAGAAAGACATGGAGATACCCGGCTGGTTCAGTTGGTGGAGCATATGACTCTTAATCTCAGGGTCGGGAGTTGAGACCCCACGTTGGGTGTAGAGAGTATTTAAAAAAGGAAAGAAAGATGTTTGGAAGAGGTGCTGGAAGAAGTGTTTTTGCATCAGAAACGCGCTCTGTGATGGAACTTTGAGCACTAGTCCATAAGCCATATCCAGATCTGGGGATTGGTTTTGAGAATCGCTTTTCTGAAAGTACATGTAATTTCATTTCATTGTTTCCCATAGGAACTGAGAACAGAAGCAATTGCCAGGCCTCTGGAAATAAATGAGACTGAAAAAGTGATGAGAATTGCAATAAAAGATATTTTGGTAAGATTATTTGCTTTTATTTAATATTTTTGTGCCCAAAACTTGAAAATACTGATTTATTCCCTGCCTCCTTATGACACATCAACCCTAGGCCTAGAGACAAAGAAGGGGTATGATCACGGGAAAATGGAACATGCAGAGGACATTCTAGGATACCTAGGTTACTTACTTCTATTTTTTTCCCTTGTTATAAATATGAATAACTTCTCCCTAAAAAATTGTCAGTTTTAATAATTTAAAAATTTGCTTAAATTTTTCAATAATTTTCATAAGTAATACTCTATTTAATGGACTTTTCACACTTTAAGCACTTCCTCACTGCAGGGCATTTAAGTGATTTTCAGGTTTTCCTTGTACTTATTTATTTAGATGCTGAAACCTGGGCACAGAGATTTCTTTCTCTCTCTCTTTTTAACGATTTATTTCGGAGAGAGAGCATATGAGTTAGGGGAGGGACAGAGGAAGAGGAAGAGAGACTCTCAAGCAGACTCCTTGCTGAGAGCAGAGCCTGATGCAGGGCTTGATCTCACAACCCCAAGACCATGACCTGAGCCAAAACCAAGAGTCGAACACTTTAACCAACTGCGACACCCAGGTGCCCCTGGGCACAGAGATTTCTAACTAGTGCTTTGATGAATAGAATGACTGCTGTCCTTTATTGCTTACCCACAGTCAACTATTCGCTCATCTCATCTGACACATTCATTTGGAGGGCAGTAGTGAGGGAGACTCTAGACTCAAACTGCTTGGGTTTGAATCCCACTGTGTGATCTTAGGCAAGTTACTTAACCTCCCTGTGCCTCACTTTCCTCATCCATAAAATGGGGAGAATGGCAGTGTCTGCCGCATAGGGTCCTCGTGTACATTCATTATGACAGTGCACATTGTACGTAGTCTCTGGCACATGGAAGGTATTCAGTCGTTATTAGGCATTCATTTTATTCACTAGACACAGGCAGGAGAGCCTTCCGTAAAGTAGAAGTAGCGAAAAACAAGGATTTGCTGAGAGTGGTAAATTCTAAGATTGATGGGTTTTGAGACTATCCTTGTCATAAAACAGTACTACTCCCTGGGCGACCCAGCGCCAGGGTTCAGCCTCAGCAGGTGAGGAGGGCCAGGCAGCTGAGATGGGAGATGGGTTCCATACGGGCAGATTCATCAAGTAGGTAAATGTGTTAAAGTTAACAGAAGCCAAGGTTGTCACTGTTGGAAAAGAGAGTTACAGATAGTTACAATATCAATACAGATACCGAACCCTGGAATTGGAGGTGTTGGTCAAATGCATGGTTTTCATTGGATAGACAGGTAGGTAGCTGGCTGGCTCTCGGACTACACTGGCTGTGCACGTGCGTCTGTGTCCGTGAACGTCTGTCATATATTTGCGCAGGCACACCCACATACACACTCATACATGTCCTAGGTCTCAGCACACCTAGTGCATTCTCCACTCAAAGGAACTTGGGGCTCTTGGGGAGAAGTGCCTGAGTCCAGAGCTGGGACAGGAGAATATAAGATCCTCTTGTGCCGGAAAGCGAGGAAATGCCCAGAGACTGAAAGGGATCTGTCAAAGTCCCTTGCAAAACAGATGCCAGCTCGAGTGGGCTTCCCCTGGTCAAACCAGGGACAATGTGAGATTCAAAATAAATAAATGAGAGTAATGGAATATAGATCATTAAATGAAACAGGAGACCAAGAGTTCTCACTGAAATAAAAAGTAAGTGAACATACTGAAAGCTGATGAAGAGAAGGTATTTCACATAATCTCAAAGTAGCTCCCCCCAAAACTACTTAGTAATTACAAAGGAGAAAAGTGACTGCACATGAGAATCCTGTGTTTCAGTGATTGCGTCGTGGCTGTGAAGGAGAAAGTCCTTATTCGTGGGAAATAAACACAAATATTTAGAGGTGATGGGACCTCATATCAACAATCCACTCTGACCTAAGTCAGGAAGAAAATGCTTTATGTTCAAATCCAGCTGTTTGTGTAAGTTTGTGATTATTTATCACTTTAAAATTCTTTTTTCGGGGCTCCTGGATGGCTCAGTCGTTGGGTGTCTGCCTTCGGCTCAGGTTGTGATCCCAGGGTCCCAGGATCTAGCCCCACTTTTGGGCTCCCTGCTCGGCAGGTAGCCTGCTTCTCCCTCTCCCACTCTCCCTGCTTGTGTTCCCTCTCTCGCTGTCTCTCTCTGTCAAATAGATAAATAAAATTAAAAAAAAATAAAATAAAATTCTTATATCTGCTAATATTCTTGTGCTTGTCAGCGTTCCGGCTGGATCGAGTTGACACGGCATGACAGTGCCGTTAGCACCGACTAGATGGTAGCGTGGTGAAGTGAGGACACTGTTCATTTCTTGGTAGATCCCAGTATGTGTGTATGTATTATTTATTATTTCCCTTTTTTTAAAAAAAAAATTTATTTATTTCCTCCCAAGCAGGGAGCCCAAAGCGGGACTCGATCCCAGTACTCTGGGATCATGACCTGAGCCGAAGGCAGGCGCCCAACGACTGAGCCACCCAGGCACCCCTTACTTCCCTTTTTTTTCCTTGAAAGATTTTTTATTTTGCAAGAGAGAGAGAGAGGAAGCACATGTGTGCACACACGCACGCATGAGCAGTGGGAGGGGCAAAGGGAGAAGCAGACTGCCTGCTGAGGAGGGAGCCCGACAAAGGACTTCATCACAGGACCCTGACATCATGATCCAAGCAGAAGGCAGATGCTTAACTTGACTGAACCACCCAGGCGCCCTTTTATTTCCCTTTTTATTTTATTTTATTTTATTTTATTTTATTTTATTTTATTTTATTTTATTTTATTTTATTTATTTATTTTTTTAAATTTATTTGACAGAAATAGGTTACAAGTAGGCAGAGAGGCCAGCCGAGGGAGAAGGGGAAGCAAGCTCCCCGCTGAACAGAGAGCCAGATGTGGGGCTCAATCCCAGGACCCTGAGACCATGACCCGAGCCGAAGGCAGAGGCTTAACCCATTGAGGCACCCAGGCGCCCCTATTTCCCTTTTTTTTTTTTGAAGTATAGCTGACACACGATGTTACGTTAGTTTCAGGTGCACAGGGTGGCTGGTGAGCATCTTTTAATACTTTTGTGGTTGCAAAATATCCATGATGTTTGATAATTCTGAAACCAAAACCAAAGCAACAGCACGGATCCTGGGGCTATGATCTATAAGCCATTTGTTTTGGAAAGCTAGGGGAAATTTATCATACTAATACTTTTTTTTTTTAACTTTTTTTTTTTTAAAGATGATTAGAGAGTGGGTGCGTGCATGCACTGGGGAGGGACAGAGGGAGAGAGAACCTCAAGCAGTCTCCCTGCTGAGTGGAGAGCCCAATGCAGGACTTGATTCCATGACCCCGAGATCATGACCTGAGCCAAAACTAAGAGTCAGACGCTTAACCAACTGAACCATCCAGGTGCCCCACTGATAATTCGTATTTGAGGAGCACATACCTTTAAAAAATTACTTTTATGACTGATTCAGAGAAAGAGTTGCCATCAGCATGAGTTGTTTGTTCAGAAACTCACCTTGTCTTCCTGTGAAAGTGAACTCTTATCTCTTGTGGGGTTTTTAAAGCACTTGTAGCAAATGGATAGTGATTTGATTATTTTCATGGTAACAACTTGGAAATGATTAGTGTACTTAGTCGAAAAAACTTCAACCATAAATTAGGAATAAAAGTACTTGCTTCCAAATATACACTGTCTTTGACAGTCACAGAGAATGACTGGGCTCCTTCGAGGATTTCTTTGTGGGCCCCCTAGTGTCTCAGAGACCGGCGGGTAAACAGCCACTGAGCCCTTATGGGGCACGACACATTGTGCCCAAGTACTGGTGGGGAGAACCCCGTGTTGGCCGCAGGAACTTAAGGCAGGGTTGGCACGTCAGAACTCGGAAGGCAGACGCACACTCAGCTGGCTGCATCCCAGAAGCTGTTCCTAAGGCAGCAGATCACAACCGAGCCACAGGCCCGACCTGGCCAGCTTTCCAGGCAAGACAGGTGTGAAGACCGTGAGTTCATTCTGACCACCCCTTGTCAGATGAACTTGCTCTCGTGATAACACAGAGAGGCCTGCAGATTTTGTCCGTGGTCTCTCTTCCCCTTCACTTTCTTTCCCTTTCTTTCCCTGCCCCTGCCGCCCGGGCTCCCTCCCAAAGGCTCGGTCCGCTGAGGGAGCGGCTTGCTCGCTGACTTCAGAGTGGTTTCTCTGTTGGAGGCTGTCGTTGAGGCACACGTGCCAGTAGGAACCTTCTCTCAGTCCCAGCAGGCAGTGGATAAGGGCTGGGACCACCTAATGTTTCTTTTTGTCCCCTCCTAAATAAAGCCGTACTTGTGGGTGCCACAGATGTTTGTAACTAGGGGAGCGAGCTGAACGATGAGACTAAGGCAGACTGACAAGCCAGTGCAGTACGCAGCGGGGTGAGCAAGGGAGCTGCGCAAGATGTCTGGGCCTGCTCGGCTCTGCTCGGGACGCTGTTCCTTCCGTCCTCCCCTGTTTCCACAGCTGCAAACACCCTCTCCTTATGGAAAAGGATGACCATTTTTCCTGGGCCTATGCGACCTCCTGCCTGGAAATAGCTGAGTGATGGCTGGGGGAGGGTATGCTCTGGGTGTTTACTTTCGCTTGTACGTAGCATGATGTCGCTGGACCTGAGGAGCTACAGAATTCCTCTCTCCCGAGAGTCACGCGGGAGTTCCTTACTGGCACTTCGTCTCGTTCGTTTCCTATTCAATGCAGGCGCAGGTGCAGAAGACTAAAGATCTGCTCAATAACGTGGCCTCTGACGAAGCTAACTTAGAAGCCAAAATCGAGAAAAGGAAGTTAGAACTGGAAAGAAATCGGAAACGGCTTCAGACTCTGCAGAGTGTCAGGTAGATCCAAACACCTGAAGAGTGGGTGGAAAGTTGTCTTCGGAAGTTCTAGCAGGGTGAGGACATGGGGTCAGCGGTGGGAGCCCCTCGGGCGAAAGGCCATCTGGACCGAGGGTGTGCAGGCCACGCGCATTCTAACAAGCGCTCTGGCAAAATCATTGTCTTTACTGCTTTCAGTATGCCTGGGAAACTGCTCAATTCTCGAACCTCCCTTCACGCTTTTACAGCTTCTTGGAATGCAGGGCAGAGTAAGTGAATCCAGATGGCGAAAGTTACGCAAGTCTCGTCTCCTAAGATCTGTGCCTTGCCGTAAACGAAGGAAACAGAAGCATACTCGCATTTCTTGGTTTGAGTAGATTTTAGACCTTCATAATTCTTCACAAGTTCATCTTTCTTTGGACTTTCCCTCTCTGAAAGTACCTTTTTCCAGGGACTATGAATGGATAATGGTGGCACAGAATACCTTCCAGGTCTTCGGAGCGTTTTGAGTGGGTTCCTCACATTTTCTTGGAGTTTTTCTCTCTCTCATTTTGCATCCTCCTTCTCTTGCTCCATCTCTTGTCATTCTTTCTCCTCTGTCACTACTCTTCCTTTTCCTTCTCCCTTTATTTTTGTCTCTTCACACCATCTGTGTAGCTGCTGCATTTGTCTGAATGTCATGCTCTTTGGAGATACTGGTGACTGGGCCACAGCCTGGCTACTGTCCTGACAGCTGTGGGAAGCCAGCCCCTGGGGACGAGGGAGCACCAGCCACGGGCAAGCCCACGCCCCTTCCACCTTTGGAATCTGGGTCACCTGATCCCTGTGTCTCATTAAAAATTCCTGCCTCTCGGGCATAAATTCATTTTCGTTAAGCTTCATGGCCTTTCAATAGAAAAGTTTCTGTGTTTTGCTCTAGTCCCAAAGATTTATTATTTTTTAGTGTATCTGTTTTTTCTTTTTAAAGATTTTATTTAGGGGTGCCTGGGTGGCTCCCCTAAAATAAAAATTAAAAATTTTTTTAAAATAAAAAAAAATTTTTTAAGATTTTTATTTATTTATTTGCTAGAGAGAGAGAGATCACAAATGGGCAGAGAGGCAGGCAGAGAGACAAGGGGGAAGCAGGCTCCCCACTGAGCAGGATCCCAGGATCCTGAGATGATGACCTGAGCCGAAGGCAGAGGCTTTAACCCACTGAGCCACCCAGGTGCCCCTATAAAGTCTTTCAAAAAATTTAGCTTTAATCTGTAGCAACCTATGTTTCCCTTTTTTGGGGACTGAATACATTTTGGAGTATCCAGACAGCAGAATATTACATTCAACTAAGATAATGCATACATTTAACTTCTTGATTTTGTGAGGTATATGTGATAACATGATTACTTTTTAAGTCTTTATTAAAATCCAAGGTATGTTGAGTAAGAAAAGAGACCGTTGAAGGTAATAAACTTAATGATGCTTAAAAATACATTTCATGTATGTATCCATGCATAGAAAAGTCTGGGAGGATGCTTATATCTGGTGCTAGGATTATGAGTAATTTTTTTTAAAGATTTTATTTATTTATTTGAGAGAGAGAGAGAAAGCATGAGAGGGCAGAGGGTCAGAGGGAGCCTGATATGGGACTCGATCCCAGGACCCTGGTATTATGACGTGAGCCAAAGACAGTTGCTTAACCAACTGAGCCACCCAGGCGCCCCAGATTAAGAGTAATTTTTACTTTAGCCTTCATACTTTCAGGATTATTTAGAATTTTTACAAAGAGATTTTAATTTTTTTTTTGAGAGTGAGAGCATGCACAAGCAGGGGGAGCAGCAGACAAAAGGAGAGGGAGAAGCCAGCTTCCCACTGAGCAGGGAGCCTGACGTGGGGCTCAATCCCAGGACCCTGGGATCACGACCCGAGCTGAAGGCAGACACTGAGCCACCCAGGTGCCCCTAAGAGCTTTTGATTAAAAAAAAATAAGTATGTTCATTTTGAGGGGAGGGAGGAGAAAATGAAAATTAACTTTAAGCAGCTACAAGTTGAAGAACCGTCTCCAGCTACAGGCTTTCCACAGCAAACCATGATGGGACCCGGAACTCACAGTACTAGTTTCAAACTTTTGTATGTTGATTAATCTTTCGCTTTTTATTTCTTTCGGTTGTTCCAGGCCAGCCTTTATGGATGAATATGAGAAGATCGAGGAGGAGTTGCAAAAGCAGTATGACATTTATCTAGAAAAATTTCGAAATCTGGCTTATCTGGAACAGCAGCTCGAGGACCATCACAGGATGGAGCAAGAGAAGTTTGAGGCAAGTGCTTAGTCTGTAACTGTACAGCCCATTCCTTCTGCTGGGTTAGTTCGTACTTGCTGATGTGTCCGATTGTAAATATTGTGGGAAAAAAAGCTGTGAATGTTTTTTTCTCTCCGATCAAGTGTGAGGATTGCTCCTGTAATTCTTTTGTTTTGCTTTTCATGTAGCCTGGACTCTAGGGTTGTCAGCTCTCTGACGGGTTTGGTCAGTTAGACCGCGCACAGGGCCCGCACGTGACCCGTGTCATTGCCCAAGACTCTGCTTGGAAGGGCCTGGGCTTTCTTCAGTGCCATGTTGTCACTGGCTTGAAATTCCTCATAATTTTTTTTAAGATTTTATTTATTTATTTGAGAGAGAGGGAGAGAGATAAGAGAGAGAGAGTATGAGCGGGGAGGAGACGGGGAAGCAGGCTCTCTGCTGAGCAGGGAGCCCGACATGGAACTCGATCCCAGGACTCTGCCGGGACCATGACCCGAGAGGAAGGCAGATGTTGAACTGACTGAACCACCCAGGCACCCCGAAATTCTTCATAATTTTTTAAGTGCGTTTTAATTTGTACCGAGTCTCACAGTGTAGGTGGTTGGTGTTGGGTAAAGATCTAAAAACTTTGTTGGTCAGTTCACAGAAAGATTTTCAGGGGCCTTGATTAATTGAGTCATCCAAATCAGTTTATCAGAGACTGTTTCATAAAGAGGAAATGTAGTTTATTGATTATCATGGCAAATATATATGACCCAGAACCAGAGGTCTTACAGGCTCCTCTCATCCCAGTGTTCAAGGCCATTTAGCAAAGAGCGTTTCAGGTCCCCTGAGCTGATAAATACAGAATTCGGAGCAAAGGAAATTGGACCAAGTTCTATCAGTTTTTGAATTGCCCTTATGCCTTGGGGATATTTCTGCTTACCCCAAGTGGTCACTTGAAGTCTGTGTTAGTGATGAAATCGGTCTCCAGTCTCCCTTTCTCACGCTGTCCTCGACAACTTTTGGTGTAAAGGTTATGCTAGCCTTCCTACAAACCTGGGTGTTTGGATCAGGTGAAGCTGTTCGGGGGTGCAACAGGCCCAGCAGGGGTGAGTGCTCTGGGGTGCGGCAGGCCCAGCTGGGGTGAGTGCTCTGGGGTGCGGCAGGCCCGGCGGGGGGTGAGTGCTCTGGGGTGCGGCAGGCCCGGCGGGGGCTGAGTGCTCTGGGGTGCGGCAGGCCCGACTGGGGTGAGTGCTCTGGGGTGCGGCAGGCCCGCCCGACTGGGGTAAGTGCTACAGTCCTGTGGGCACGTTTCTCCAGCCTGTTACCACCGTTGCTCTAGAGTAAGGGCCAGCCTTGGAGCCATGAGATCCAGGACAGGCTTGTTTGGGGGGCAGTGACAAGAGCCTGGAGTTCAGGATATATTGAACATTGGGTTTCTGGGAAAGAACAGAAGGGGGCCAGTGACAGTAAAGTGAGCATCCCTGCTATCATATGGGGCAGAGAGAGTTCGGGGAGTGTGCGTCGGGAAGCGCGTTCATCCTTCGGCGGCTGCTTGGTTCTTGTTCTCCTGTACTCAGACCTGCGCTCTATGCTTCTAGCACTGCCTCCCCCCCACCCCCGGGCTAGCTCATGCACGAAACAGTGCTCTGTTTTTAATGTTTAGAACAATAAAGTTTTATTTTAATTTGTTAAAGATTTTATTTATTTATTTGACAGAGAGAGATCACAAGTAGGCAGGCAGGCAGAGAGAGAGGGGGAAGCAGGATGTGGGACTCGATCCCGGGACCCTGAGATCATGACCTGAGCCTAAGGCAGAGGCTTTAACCCACTGAGCCACCCAGGCGCCCTAGAACAACAAAGTTTTAAAAGCCAATCTCCTTTCTCATTCTCTCTTGACGGCAGTCAGGGCCACATTTCGTAGCCCAGCTGAAGCATTAGCTTTTGTCCCCCTAAGAGTTAGACTAGTATTTTTCTTTCTCTTTTCATCCTGATCAGTTTTACCATTTCGCCTCTTGGGGCTGGAGTTGTGCAGAGCTTTAGTCTTTAGGAGCAGGAGGCCCATCCTGCCCATAGTTGGTGCATCTGTTTCTGTCGACGTTGCACAGCAGCGCCCGTGGTCACACGTGATGGCCTTTCACCGCGTCACTGCGTTCTCTGCAGGGCTCGGAGGGCCAGCCGCCCCCTCTGGCTGCCCCCCTCTCTCTGGGCTGCTCCTGCTGGCGGCGAGTGGGGCGCTGCGGCCCCGCCTGTTGCTCCGGCGGTGGTGTTCGTTCTCTTCGCGGAGTTTAGATTTTCGCTGGGTCTGCGGCACAGACTTAGCTCTACTTACCCAGGTGCTAAAAAATAATAAAGCAGTCCAAAAAAGGCTCCGCTCTTCTGAGTCTTGTGTTTGCTGTTCTGTAGGAAGCCGAAAACACTCTGCGCCTGATGCAGAACAAGCTGAAGGAGGAAGAGAAGCGCCTGCTCCGGAGTGGAAGTAAGGCCACGCTCTGGGTCAGGGCTGTCTCCTCTGGGCGAGCGGCAGGAGCCTTGAAAAACCTGCGCGTGTATTTTATTTTCAAAAGGCAATTTTCTCGCAAGTTCTGTATCAGGTACCGTTCTAATTCACTCAAGAGCTTAAGAGGCTGGTTCAAATTACATAACACTTAATGCACTTTGGTTTTCTTGTCACCTAAAATACCGTTTTCCTATTTAAATGCTACTGTTAGTTTGAATTGCATATAATACGTAACAGTGAAGAGAGCCGGGTCTCGGAGGTTTCCTTATTTTAGGGCAGACTGATGGAAAGCAAGTGTCGTAATGCTGTGCATGTGAATGGGTGATTTGCTTAGAGTGAGACCCCCTACCTACATACCCGTCCTGGGTCCCCCAGTAATCCAGTTCAGTCAGGTTGTCGTCTCTAGGGAAATCGGGGTTACCTGTATACAGGAGCTCGATGCTGCGGAGGACCGTTCTCCACGATTGGTTAGCACGCTTCATCCACAAACTTGACCGAGATGTCAGGTCAGCCTCAGGACCAGTGGCAGTGCACGGGCTTCATGCTGCATGTCTCAGAGTGCCACCTTCTCTTGCTTTTTTTTTTTTTTTAAAGATTTTATTTATTCACTTATTTGATAGAGAGAGTGATCACAAGTAGGCAGAGAGGGGGGGAAGCAGGCTCCCTGCTGAGCAGAGAGCCCCATGCGGGGCTCGATCCCAGGACCCTGAGATCATGACCTGAGCCGAAGGCAGAGGCTTTAACCTGCTGAGCCACCCAGGCACCCCCTGTTCTCTTTTTTATGATGAAATATTTTCTCTTGTGCTTGAGGATACTATACTTGGGACTTCAGGCTTCTACTCTAGCTCTCTCTCTCTCTCTCTTTGTATCCCTCTCCTTTTGTGCTTGTTCTATGCCTCTCTCTACTAAATCTCAGGAAACTCTGGAAGGAGAATAGGGACTGCTGGAAAATCCTTTAGAGGCAAGTTTAGGTTATTCCAAGGGCCTCTCTAGCCAAAGCAGCCCCTCACCTTTATGGTTCCAGGTCAGCCAGGGGAGCCTGAAGCGGCCCTAAGTGATAAGCCTGCATGGAGTGTATCCCCTCCCGAGAGGCCCAGCACAGGTAAGAACCCTGACTGGTTGGCTGCACCCTTCTCTGTTCCTGGACCAGCACGTAAGACCTTTCTCACTGATCTTGCTTTATTCTTCTGTATTCACACTTAATTTTGTGATCCATAGGTTTGGGATCTCTTGAAGGACAAGCATTCATAGGGGCATCTCTGATTTAGCTTTTTTTGGAAAAATAATGTAGTTTAAAGCAACTGAATGAACGATAGCACTTAATTAGCTTGGAATGGGTGAAGAAGTTAGAAAGATATGAAGGACCGTTCTCAGTTCTATTTATCCTGAAGTTCTTAGGGTGTTCTTTCTTTGCTTTGCTGAATATGTGGAAACATTGCCTAGAGAATGGGGATTGGGGGAGAGATATAAAAAGGAAGACTTCCTGAAAGACTTCTCTGAACAGAAAAACTTAATAGAACACGGACATGAATTATGGGCGAGAATGAGCAAAATCCAGGTGCTGGAAGAGTGCATCATGTTTAGACCACTCTGCAGGCAGCTTGATCGAGTGCCAAAAAGCATTGTCGAGTATCTCTTCTCGGTGCGAAGGATGCATTAGTGGACAAAAGATGGGAACTCTTTCCTTTAACCAGTGTACTTGCCAGTGAGGAGACAAGCACTGAGCGAGCTGTATACAGAAGGTAAAAAATGCCCTGGGGGGACAGTAGAGCAGAGAAGGGGATGGAGAGGGTAGGATAGAACTGCATTTTATTTTATTTTTTAAGATTTTATGTATTTATTTGACAGAGAAAGAGATCGCAAGTAGGCAGAGAGAGAGGGGGAAGCAGGCTCCCCACTGAGCAGAGAGCCCGATGTGGGGCTCAATCCCAGGACCCCGAGATCATGATCCGAGCTGAAGGCAGAGGCTTTAACCCACTGAGCCACCCGGTGCCCCGGAACTGCATTTTAAATAAGGGGTCAGCGTAGGCCTCATTAGGAGATGCTATTTAAGCAAAGCCTCGGTATGTGGATCTGGGGAGAAAGGAGGTACCAGATGAGGAGAGTCCTGGGAGTCTGTAAGAGCGTGGGAACCAGAGCCCAGTGAGGCAGTGAGTTCTGCTGAATGTCTAAATGCAGGACGTGAATTCAGGCAGGATAGAAGACCCGGAAAGTGGATCGGGTGCTGAAGAGCTCCCATCTGATGCTCCTGTCTTCTCTGTTGAGCAGAAGGTGAAGTCACCGAACTGGTTTTGTGGGTTTGGAGGAAGGGACTTGACGAGAGAGAAAGTCTGAGTGCTTAGAGATAGGAGAATGCCCTAGAGGCCCCGGAGATCAAAAAGTCCAAGTATTTTGTTCAGATGCTTTGCAATAGAAGTAAGGGCAGCCTTCATTTCCCACCATCCTTTTAAACCTTGCTGCTGGTGGTAAATTCATAAAATAACTGAGAAATTTCTATAAAGCCCTTTAGTAACCTTGCTGTGGTTTAGTTTTTATGGTATAGCGGAGAGCAGACGTTCTTGCATTCGACACTTACTTTACTGCACGCCTGCTGCGCGTCAGTCTTCGTGCCAGCACTCGGGACACAGTGATGGACGAGGCTCTCAGGAACCTCAGAGTCTAGAACTGTGCCACCCAGTGCCTAGCCACAAGCCATGTGTGACTCTTGAGCACTTCAGGTGTGGCTGGTCCAAATTGAGGTTCGCGTTTGTGGAAAATAATACACCCAGTTTTGAAGATTTAGTATGAGAGAAAAGTAAAATTACTCATTAATTAGTATTTTACATTGTTCACTTACTGAAATGATATTTTGGATATATTGGGTTAAATAAAACATTGATAAAATTAATTTACGTGTTTCTTTTTACTTTAATGTAGTTACTAGACAATTTGAAATTACATCTGCCAGCAGGCATTACATTTGGACTGTGCTGATCTCAAAGGAGACACAGAGAAACTGCCTGTAGTTTTTGTGGGTATGAAGTATATATCATTGTGGTTTCGATGTGAATCCCTCTGTAGCTAATGAAATGGAGCATCTTTTCTTTGCTCATTGGCCATTCATTTAAATCTTCTTTGGAGAGATGTCTATTCAGGTCCTTTGGACATTTTTAAATTGGGTTATTTTTTTATTAGTGAATTGCTAGAGTTTTTATATATATTCCGGATACTGGATCCTATGTGATTTGTGATTTGCAAATATTTTCTCTCATTTTCTGGGCTATCTTTTCACTTTCTCGGTGATGGCTTTTGCTGCACAAAGTTTTAATGAAGTCCACACCATCAGTTGTCCTTTTGTTACTTGCATTTTTTCGTGTAATATCTAAGAAACCACTGCCTAATTTAAGGTCACCAGGATTTATCCCTTGTTTTTCTTCCAGAACTTTTGTAGTTACAACTTTTTTTTTTAAGATTTTGTTTATTTATTTGACAGAGAGATCTCAAGTAGGCAGAGAGGCAGGCAGAGAGAGAGGGGGAAGCAGGCTCCCTGCTGAGCAGAGAGCCCGATGCGGGGCTCGATCCCAGGACCGCGAGATCACGACCTGAGCCGAAGGCAGAGGCTTTAACCCACTGAGCGACCTAGGCGCCCCTGTAGTTAAAACTCTTATTTAGATTTCTGATCCATTTTGTATTAATTTTTGCATGTGGTGTAAGGTAGGGGTCCAACCTCATTATTGGGTATGGGGCTGTCCAGTTCAGCTCCATCTGTTGGAAAGATTATTCTTGACTCTGAATTTTATGGGCGCTCTTGTCTGCCGTACTTTATTTTATTTATTTTTTAAGACTTTATTTGAGAGAGAGTGAGCAAGGGCACACAAGCAGGAGGAGTGGGCATCCTGCTCAGCTGAGCCTCCCCTGACGGGGAGCTCGATGCCAGGACACGGAGACCATGACCCGAGACAAAGACAGACACTTAACCACTGAGCCACCCTGGCACCCCTGCCATACTTAATTTTAATGCATCCCGAATAACTCGGTGATTTCAGTGTCATGCATTAATTTAGTGTATTGGCTTGAGTTTGCATTAATTTATTTATTAGTGTATTATTAGTGTATTGGCTTGAGTTTGTCAGAAAAAATCATATTGAGCCTGAGAAACGCGTGCTGATGCTTTAAAATTCATACTTGATTTATATTGCTTGAGGTAATATACAGTGTCATAATACTCCTAGATGCAATAGAAAGTGAGCAAAGTTGAATAGTAATTTCATTTAGTCATGAACTTGTGTTACGATTTCAGCGTATTCTTTGTGTAGGCTTCGTAAGGTAGTAGTCGTCAGCTCGGTTGTGTCGAGGCCCGTGCAGCGTGCTCTTCCTCACGCTCGCCCAGGCTCCCAGGTTTGCCTTTCCGGGCTGGAGAGCACAGCTCTTCCCTCTGCGGCGAAGAAAGCGGAGCCCTTTCCCTCAGCGCCCAGCTGGGTGCAGCTGCCGTTTCGTTCCCCCTTCACAGGGGCTAAGCAAAGCCTTTTCATAGATGCACAATTACTGTCCTTCCAAACTGACTTCTGACTCGGTGGTCAGAGTCAGATCTGCAAACTCCTCCAGTTCCATCCTTCTAAAACCGGTGTGTCTCCCCGGTCACAGGGTATCGGGCTGCAGGGTGAAACCTTTTACTCTCCACTGTGGAAACTCTCCTTCTGTAGGTTCACTGTAGGACACGTCCCACCTGACTCCAGGAGAGTATTTAAGAAATTAATGTATAAGGCTGTTGCACTGAGAACGATCTCTTTATATATGCCTGTGATGGAATTCTCTCCTGGAACCAATATCCCGAGTACCAGCTCTCATTGCCACTCGCTAAGTCGCTATCTTTCTCAGGCCAGCCGCGCTCGGCTGTTCCTGGCCTGCTCTCTGTCTCGCCTGGGGGCTTGTTGGCGCAGTCGCTCACCTTTGTGGTGGGTTCTGCTTCGTCGTCCTTGTTATCCACAGAGAGCTCGAGTTGGGGTAACACCACCCAGAGAACATGGGACAGAGAATGGTTCCCTGCCCCCCAGCTAACCAAGAACTTCCAGCTACCTTGACAGCTGGTTATTCAGTTTTTAGTTTCAGCTGTCAGAATAATGTTTCTGGTTGATATATTCTGATCCAGTTTTGTCTTTGGAAGATTATTTAGAAAAAACAAACAAACCATTATATCATCGTCTGCATTAACTCCTAAGTATCTACAGGCAAAGTCCGAGAGTCTCATAGAATCTAATGC
Source organism: Nasua narica (assembly GCA_028533885.1). Lineage (NCBI taxonomy): Eukaryota > Metazoa > Chordata > Mammalia > Carnivora > Procyonidae > Nasua > Nasua narica. The sequence goes on from CM052805.1 coordinate 2,499,214, forward strand.
ACTAAAAGAAAGGCTGAGAAGTGCAGACGGTTCTGCGCAAGAGCCTTGTGGATAGAAGCTGTTCTATCGGTCATGACGGAGCCGCCCTTTTGTGTTGCGTGCTTGTGTTCTCCCAGGTAATGATGACTCGGACATGGACATCCAGGAAGATGACGAGTCTGACAGTGAGCTGGAGGAGAGGAGGCTGTCCAAGCCTCGGACGGCCATGGAGGTGCTCATGCAAGGTATGGCGGCTGCTTTCCTTGCCCTCCTCCCAGCGCCCCATCACGGAACACTGCCCTGTTGGGTATGCGCATTGAGCCCTTCAGCTGCTCAGTGGTCACCTTTGCTGCCACTACTCTTACCTGTGGTCCCAAGAATAGCTGATTGTTCTTTGTGGCCTGGGATTTCTCACAGAGGCCACGGCAGTACCCCGCCTCCGGCACGAACTGTATCCTACCCGTTTGGGGTCCCAACTGCTCTCAGTGCAGTAGTGTCCCCTGTGACCAGAGAACCAATGCATAGAGACAGGACTCACACAACCATCTCTGCCTTTTGAAAAATCTTCTAGTTTCTACTTTTTCACTGCTAAAGACTCAAGCAAAAAAAATCTGTGGAGCAAATGTGGAAGTTCCCCAGGGGTCTACTTCGTGTCCCACTTTCCACCCTATAGGGGTCCTGGTCAGTGACTTGGGGTGTGTCTTTCCAAATTGCCTTTCCACACACATGCAGTGAAATACAGACACAAAGATTAGCTGAGACATTTTTTAACCTAAATGATACCAGACTTTGTATATAGTTCTACAACTTGCTTTTTATTTTTTTATTTTTTAAAGATTTTATTTGTTTGTTTGACAGAGAGAGAGAGATCACAAGTAGGCAGAGAGGCAGGCAGAGAGAGAGGGGGAAGCAGGCTCCCTGCTAAGCAGAGAGCCCGATGTGGGGGTTGATCCCAGGTTGACCCCGAGATCATGACCTGAGCCGAAGGCAGAGGCTTTAACTCACTGAGCCACCCCAGACGCCCCTGCTTCATTCTTTTTGACAGCTGCATAGTATTGTATAGCATGACCATACCCTTAATTTACTTGGGCATTCCCATATTAAATGATACTTAAATAGGTCGCCTGGGTGGCTCAGTTGGTTGAGCAACTGCCTTCGGCTCAGGTCATGATCCTTGAGTTCCGGGATCAAGTCCCACATCGGATTCCCAGCTCCACGGGAAGTCTGTTTCTTCCTCTGACCTTCTCTCCTCTCATGCTCCATCTCACTTTCTCTGTCTCTCAAATAAATAAATAAAATCTTAAAATAAATAAATAAATATTAAAAAATACTTATTTTTCATTTTTTCCTTGTATACACATCTTTCTTCTTTTCCTTTTATATACGTCATATGCAGTGTTTATACCATTAAAGGTGGGATTCTAAGGTCAATGGTTATATAAATCTTTGTTTTGATAGATACTACTAAATTGCTTTTATGTGTCTTTAAAACATCTGTCTACCATCTGTTAATTTTTAGAGTAGTTTGCATTTTTATCTGCATGGTACATTTCAGAGATAAATTGTCTTCACTTTTTATTAAATTTTGCTAACTGCTTTTTTTTTTTTTTTAGATTTTTATTTATTTATTTGTCAGAGAGAGAGAGGGAGAGCACACAAGCAGGGAGTGCAGCAGGTAGAAGGAGAAGCAGGCTTCCCGCTGAGCAAGGAGCCTGAAGCAGGACTTGATCCCAGGACTCTGGGATCATGACCTGAGCTGAAGGCAGACGCTTAACCAACTGAGCCACCCAGGCATCCAGTCTTTTTTTTTTTTTTTTTTAAGTTTTTAAAATTTATTTTAGAGAGAGAGTGAGCACAGGATAGAGGGTGGGCAGAGGGAACGGGAGGGAGGATCTCAAGCAGTCTCCACACTGAGTGTGGAGCCCAATGCAGGGCTTGATCCCATGCCCCTGAGATCATGACCTGAGCTGAAATCAAGAGATGCTCAACAACTGAGCCACCCAGGCACCCCTTTCCTCTTATTTTTTAATAGCTTCATGATGCAAATAGAGGTTAGAGGTTATGACTCCCACTCTACACGTAGGAGCTGAGGCTCCGAAGAGATATGTGATTGGCTCAGGAAAGCCTAATAAAGGCACTGGTGCTCCTGAATTCTGCTGACCCCTCAGCCACCAGAAGAAAATCTAAGAACTATGAATAAGGGCTTTAGACAAGCACAAGGTTTGTATTTTATCTGACCAAGGGAAGTCTGTAGTTAGCTCTTGGTGGTCACCCCAGGCCTGTCCTGAGCGAGCTCCTCTCTCAGCTGCCCTCGCTGCCTTTGCCCCGTAGCATGGACCCGGGTCCCGGCTGCTCCTTTCTCAGTGTTCAGGTGTAAGAGTGGCTGTCTGCCTCCCGCCAGGGGAGGACAGCTCCTGGGTGTTTGCAGAAGTCACAGCCAGGCAACTGTGACTTCCAGAGGAGAGTACAGAATCACTGAGATAATCTGGATGTTTTGAAAGATGAACTAATGGTGATCCTTAGAAGTTTTCCTCTTTGGAGCTCAGACATAGATTCAAATACAAGTAACATTGGTCTGCGCAGGGAAGCTGCCTTTCTTTTTCCAGTAGATAGCAGAGCTCTTCTACCACATAGATACTCAGAGTGGGGTTCAGCGGTTTTTCTGAAAACATGTCCAGAATGCATATTTAGTTTTCTGGTTTGAGTCGTGATTATATTTTATTGCCCTTTTCCTTTTTTTTTTTAATTTTTTAAATTTTTAAAGATTTTTATTTATTTGACAGAGAGAGAGAGCTCACAAGTAGGCAGAAAGCCAGGCAGAGAGAGAAGGGGAAGCAGGCTCCCCGCTGAGCAGAGAGCCCAATGCGGGGGTCGATCCCAGGACCCTGAGATCATGACTTGAGCCGAAAGCAGAGGCTTAACCCACTTAAGCCACCCAGGCGCCCCTTTCCTTTTTTTCAAAGTGGAAATGTGGAAAATCCATTACTGTTTCTTGGCAGTTTTGATCATTTGGATGCGACTTAAGTAAATTTTTTAGTTGATTCTTGTTTTTCCCAGTTTTCTAAAGGAAACAAATCTTGAATGCCATTCCTTGCCCTTTTTAAAAAAACAAACAAACACACAAACAAGGTTTTTATAATTTCTTCACTGTTTGGTTCTCCTCAGGAAGACCCGGCAAACGCATCGTGGGCACAATGCAGGGCGGAGACTCTGATGACGACGTGAGTCCCAGCCAGCTCCCTTTAGCAGCTCTGTTCTTCCCGGTCTCGGGCTGGCTTCGTAGACTAGCTGAGCCGACGAGCTGAGCTCGAGGGGCTGCCTCTCAGCCCGGCCCACTGCTGGGTGTGCACTGGAGTTCAGCCTCCCGAGGAGCTGGACTCTTCTCTGCTTGTCGATGGCTCTTTTCTTTTCAAATGAATGTGCTTGCCCTTCCCCGCTTTTTTTTCTTTCTCACTGTTCTTTCCATTCTCGCTTTCCAAAGATGGAAGCAGCACCAGCTCTCTTAGGTAAATGCAAGACTTCCAGCTCCAAGAAGCAGGTTGGTTTTCTTTTTCATTGTGTGTGTGTGTGTGTGTGTGTGTGTGTGTGTGTGTGTGTGTGTGTTAGCTGGCTCAGGGCCACCAGAGAGCCTTCCCCAGCAGTGATGCCTCTGTCTTCCTGGGCGAGAGCCACGCACAGCAGGCCTACAGTGACCGGTGCGGTTGCCCAAAGGTCCCTTGCAGGAGAGGAGCGTTGAGTGCTGAGCCAAGCGAGAGAAAGGTCATCAGGCCCTTGAAATGTAACCTGGAAAAGAAGGGGGGACCCGCTGAGGGCCCAGGGTCAAGACCAGTCCTCCCTTCAGTTCCATTCTGAGGAGGAAACAGGAAAAGGAGACTCTCTTGAGACAAGGGCCTCAGGCTGGGTAGGAGGCTATGACCGCAGGCCGCTGGTGCCCTGAGTGTCCTTGAGGTAATACTGACTGGGAAACTCACTAGAATGGGGCCCTGCCACCAGGGCTTCCCCATCCATCACCCTGGGCCTGCCTTCTTTGTGGCAGTCCCTGGCAAGCCGGGGAGGCCCCAGAGGCAGAGGGTGACTAGGCCGACAGACCACAGACCTCCTTATCAGGTCATCTGACACGTGAGTCTCGAGCATGGCACTAGTGGCTACACAGGGATAGGGCGTGAGCTTGATCTTCCAGTACAAAAGGTCCCTTTATTTAGTGCCAACAGGGTGTTTTGTGACCAGAATACACAGAGGGACAGAGAGGTCACTCGGGTTTGCTGGCCAAGAGCACAGAGAAGATTGAGCCTTGAACTCACAGAAGGTAGTCTTAGAGAAGCAGAGAAACCATGTCAGACATGTTCTAACAGTCAGGGCTGGGTGGTTCTTGGCTTCTGCCCATCCGTCTTACCCATTCGAGGTGGAAATAAGAGGTCTGGCCTGGGTGCTGGGGGTGCCTGGGCGGCACCATCTGGCTTCTCGTCTTCTGACCTGCTCGGTCACGCTTAGCTTTTGCAGGGCGAAGTCCGAGTTACAGCCGACATCTCCCCTGTGCCTCGTGTCGCTTGTTTGTTGTCGAGAGGCTGCCTCCACACGTTCCCCAGGTGCACGGACTTGTCTTCGTGTGCTCACTCTTCCACTTGAAAGATACTTGCCGAGTGGCTGTTCTATGCGAGTTACGCGTGATGGGCGACACATCCCTGCCCTTAGGAAGCTTATATTCCAGCAGGAATCAGCCGGACACATCGGGTCATAGTGGCAGGGAGAAAAAGCATTTTAGGGAACAGATTGGCAAGTTGAAGGAGGAGATTGCTGTCTTTTGACCAGTCTGGGAATGCCCCTCTGGTAAGGTGACATTTGGGCAGACACCCGAATGGAAGGAGGGATGTGGTGCAGGGAGGGGCATCTGAGGCCCAGGGGCCAGAGATGGTGGCGTGACCGTGGTGGAGGGGGCTGGGGGCGGGAGCGGCGAGGGGCAGCAGGGTCCAGGCAGAGCTTCGAGGGACCTCACAGGGACCCGGGGTTTCTCTCAGCGCAGTGGGAGGGGGCCGGAAATCGAGAGCCCAGCAGTGCCAAGAGACCCCCGGCGGGAGGTGTCTGCAGTAGTCCACGGGTGCTGGGGCTCAGCCTAAGGTGGTGGCAGCAGAGGTGTAAAGAAGTGGTCGGATTCTGGATGTTTCTAAGGTCAGAACATTGAAGTTTTGTTAATTGGACATGGGGAGAGAGAGAGAGAAAAAGAAAGAAAGAAATGTGTCATGATGGGCTAATAGTACACGTAGAGTTTGCGTTTCCCCAAGCTGGGGCAGGGCTGACGAGGGGCTGCGCGAGCAAAGCAGGAATTTGGACATTGTACACCTGCGTTGCCTGCCGGCCATCCGCGTGCTGGGGTTGAGTAGCCAGTTGGAGTTCAAGTGTGGTGCGCAGGGGTCAGACCTGGGCTGGAGTTGAATTTGGGAGCCATGATAATTAAGTGGTCTTCCAGCCACAAGGATACGTGTGATTGTGTGGGGGAGAGAGCGGAAGGAGAAGAGGCGGCCCAAGCTCTGAGCTGAGCTGAGTCGCAGTCAGGGAGATGGAGGCGTGGGGGTATGCGAGACTGGGAAGATGCCGAGTGAGGTGGGGCAAGCGCCCGGAGCGAAGGGTGCCCTGCAGCAGAGTGGCTTTCAGGGAAGGAGCTGTCCTCTGCCCGATGCAGCCTGGAGGTCAGGAGACACCTGAGACTCACCATTGGATTTGAATCCGCCGAGTGTTTCGGTGGAAGGCCTGCAGAGTGTGTTGAGGGGATAGTGAGAGGGGAGCCAGCAGGGTGATGGGTTCAAAACTCCTTAGAGGAGTTTCACTGTTGGGGTGATAGAGGAAAAGGGCAGAGCGGCTGGGAGGAAGGTGGGATTAACTTTGGGGTTTTGGTTTTGTTCTGGGTTTTTTAAGAAAAAGGAAATTGCAGCACGTATGTATGCTGGTGGGAATGATCTAGCTCGAGGGGTCAGCCGTCTTGGTTTAGCGGGGACACAGGACCTGCGGTTTAAAAACCTGGCTGAGTTGGTCGCCCTAGATCTAGGTGATGGAGAAAGTGTACCTTTCATTTTGCTCCTAATACCAATTTCCTGTGTGGCTTTCCATCCCTAATCTGGTAAAAGGCAAAAAAACAAGCAAACCAAAAAACCCAACCCTCCTAATCTGCAAGCCCCACCCTCCTTGCTGTCCCCTGGCCGGTGTCTGCCCCCAGGGGCAGAGTGGCGTCACAGATCCAGGGCTGTTGCTGAGACCTCTGTGGGAAAGCCAGCCCCGTGGCTGCACGCTGGTATCTGAAGGTCACTGGCTAGCTGATCCGGTTATGTTTGTATTTCTGCCAGCAGTGTGAGACGGGGTTCCCCCTCTCACGCCCCCACAACCTGACCGCTGCTCCGCCCAGCTCTTCCTTCACATGGGGGCGTTGCTAGTTACCGAGCTGCTGGTGAATGAGGGTCTCAGCTGACAAGATGCGGGTAGTGAGACGGGCCCTCAGTCCTCTTTGCTGTCTTCCTGTAGGAGGACTCCGAGGACAGCGAGATTGACATGGAGGGTGATGAAGAAGACGACGATTTGGAAGATGAGAGCGTAGCTCTCTCGCCAGCTAAGCCCAGTCGAAGGGTTCGGAAGCCTGAGCCCCTGGATGAGAGCGACAATGACTTCTGACCCGTTTGCCCAAAGGACCAGACTGATTAAATCCCTCAGATCTATAGGTAAACGGGAAGTTGGAAGGTTAGGAAGGAAACTAAACTAAACCAGCTGGACTCGTTAATGAAGCAACACCTCCTTGTCCTGTAGCGTCCTTGGTGTCACTCTATGGGGCTTCAACAAGAGCTGAAGCACACCCCAGACAGGGTGTATTTTTTTGTCTTACTTACCTATTGAAACTTGGGAAACACGTGTGTTCTTAGAGATGCACATGTTTGGGACAAACACCCGAGAAGTAAGGGACGGCAGCATCAGGTCTTGGCTGTTGTGATGTGTTTTTCTCTCAGAGTCGGGGGGACCGACACGGGGCTGGGCACCGGGACTCGGTTTAGGAATTGTGGGGGAACGTCTGATTCCTCCTCACCTGTACGCTTCCCGACATTTACTGTACGTCAGCTTTTAATTCTAGCTTTATTTTGTTGTCTTATTTTCTTGCTTCTGTATGTTTACAATACCAAGCTTTAAATGTGTTTTACTAAAATGTTCTGAATGAAAGTTAGCTAAGGTAGATGAAAACCCACTGTCCTTAAAGATCAGATAGCAGAGATATGCTCCAGGATACAAATGCTCCATTTTCTCTCAAAAGGTTGGCATTCCTCCTTAGGAAAGCAAATTAAAGAAGTGGTGTTGGTACACACTTGTGTTTCTGACTCTAAAAAGATGCACCAGAATGCATTAGACTGCGCAGCACTAGAATAATTAGCCTGACATGAAGTGACAAGTGACAGGTGGAATTGTTTTGTTTTTCTGATATGGAAAACACAGCAGTTTTCATTCTAAAGTCAGAAGTCTTCTGAAGTTACTTAATTCGTAGTAAATGTATTGAATTCCATATTTTTTATATCATTAAATAAGTTTTACTTGAAAGTATAATTACGTTGTTTATTTGCACTATAGCGTAAATACATAGGAGAAGGTCATAGGTTACTATTACGGGTAAATATTTAGGAGACGATATGACAATTATTTCTGTCTTTGCTTTTTTCTGTCTTTTCCTAAGTCCTATATAAGAGATTACCCCTTCTTTAAACATTCAACATTCACTTAATTCACTAGCGATTTGAGATGTGAATGATGAGGTAAAAGCGAAATGGGAGTGTTGGGAGCCATGCCGGACCCCTCAGGGGCCATGGCTTCGGAGGTGTGGAGGTCAGTACGTCTTCTTGGATGTTCTTATTTTGGTTTCCAAGTCGGACCTGCCTTATACTTAAAAAAAAAAAAATTAATTTCTGTTTTCCTGACGTGATGGTTTCTTCTCTTAGGCATTACCATGGAGCGTGGCCTCCACAGATAGAGGCACCCATGCGATGGGCGGTTTATTATTTCACCTCTTTCTTGGTCATCCTTCATCCCTTGGTTACCTGATTTGCACAGTTTCACCATGGAATGGCCCTTCCTTACTCGAGCAGCTGCTGTCAGCCAAGGAGCGTCAAGCACTGATCATAGTTACTAATGCCTGTCTGTCCCTCCTGTGACAGACTCAGCAGTCAGGTGTGTGCCACGTGCCTTAGGACCTCGTGCCATGGGTTTTGGCCAAGCATCAAAGCAGACTCGGGCCCCAGAGAAGACGGTATGATTAGGTCAGTGAAAAACTGGTATTTAGATCATTGTTGGCAGTTGTTATTGTTTTAAACTGTGTAATTAAAGGACCTCTTAAAATGCTTTACAACACGTATATTGACAGAAAATATAAAGGGATTTTTTAAGTCCTTAATTTTTATTGGTGGTAACCATGAGAACAAAGTCCAAGGACTTCTAGTGGGCCATCGGAGGAACTGTCTCCTTGTAGCCGGGATGGGAACAGCACCTGCTAGTGCTCTTTCAGTAGCATCTTAAACTATCATTATCAGTGTCACTGTGTGAAAGGAAGGGGAGACCCTTGACGATAGCAGCACGCTGCATAAGTAGCCCAGCTATTGTACTGGCCTGGGGGACTCTTAGGTGCCTGAACCGGGACTGGCAGCCTTGGAAGAGAACTAAATCTGCTCAGAGCAGAAGCCCTTCCTTGCAGCAACAGTGTGACTGGGACAGGGAAGACAGAGCGCTCAGGAAGAGATGTCTTCAGGGAAACATGTCGCTGATGGGAAACCTGGGTGTCTGAGACACAGTATTCTGACTATATACTTCTGTTGGGCAGTCTGGAAAGGATTAAGCAATAGTAACATAGAAAATTAAGTCTTTAGGGCGGCTAGGTGGCTCAGTTGGTTGGGCGACTGCCTTCAGCTCGGGTCGTGATCCCGGAGTCCTGGGATCGAGTCCCACGTCGGGCTCCCAGCTCCATGGGGAGTCTGCTTCTCCCTCTGACCTTCTCCCCTCTCATGCTCTCTCTCACTCTATCTCTCTCAAATAAATAAAGAAAATCTTTAAAAAAAAAAAAAAAAGAAAAGAAAATTAAGTCTTTAAAAGATGAACTGTTAATTCTAAAAAGAACAATAAGTTATATAGGAGAGAATGGCTCAGGAGTGATGAATCCAAATAAAGTCGTAAGATAAACACTAATAATTTAAACAAAAATCCCGACTCTTAGTAACTATGTTGGGAGGACAGAGAAACAAATGGGGATGTAAGCTGATGGGCATCCAAGTCCCCTTTCCCATATAGAAATAGAGATAATCTCTAAGATGATAAGAAATAACACACGTAGGACATTTAGTTTGGGGAGTAGGGGTATTTGGGAAGGGGAGGGACAAGACAGATTGCTGTTTGCCCTTATAAGCCTAGTGATTTTTGTTTTTTTAAACTATGTGTTACTATGAATGTTGCTCTGATGAATTTTTGTAGAGGTAAATCTATAGACAGGAAAAGGGTAAGGACTGGAGACTGAGGTTTGAGGGTCATTTTCCTATGAGATTCCTCAGGGGAGAACACATAGGATGGGAAGAGAGCCAACTTGGAAGCCTGGGAAATGCCTGTGTCTCAGGGGGAAAGGCCACAAGGAGCCAGAAGAAGAGAAAGTATTTTCTAAGTTTTCTAAAGTGACTATACTTTAATAATGAGGAAAAAATGTTTTATTTTCCCTTAAAGAGTGTTGAAGAAGAGGGGTAATGAAAAGGCGGGAGGACTAGAAGGTTGTGTGATGAAAGCCAAAGTAGGGGAGGTTCTCCAAATAGGGAGAGAGGCAGCAAGTGCTAAACCCTTGTGGTAAATGAGCTTGAGTCAGAGAGGCCCCTGAGGTTGGCAGTTAGGAAATCTCTGGTGACCTTAGCCAGGAACAGTCAGGTAGCCAGTGATGGGTTGAAGAGAGGTTCGAGTATGAAGTGAACGCAGTGAATGTTGACGAATGTTCAGAAAGGTGGGCAGTCACAAGAGGAAGGAGGGCTCGGCCAGAAAAGGAACGTGTGGTCGAAGAACATCGTGGAGGGGCGGGAGAGGTTTTGTTTTGTTTTGTTTGAGAAGAAAACTTGAGCATGATTTTTTAACTGGAGGGAACGAGCTTGTGGAAGGGGAGGGGTTGAATCTTATTATAAGAGAGAGAGAGTGTGTGTAACTGATGAAGCAAAGGCTTCATTGGGGGTCATTTTGTTTAAATCCGTGCTATGTATTGAAAACATACGCACCAGATAACCAGCTGGGCTGATGCTACCATTTTTTTAAAAATATTTTATTCATTTATTTCAGAGAGGAGAGAGAGAGCATAAGCAGGGGAGGGGCAAAGGGAGCAGCAGACTCCCCGCCAAGCAGGCCGATGCAGGGCTCCATCCCAGGACCCTGAGGTCATGACCTGAGCCGAAGGCAGACACTTCACTGACGGAGCCACCCAGGCACCCTCTGATGCCTCCATTTAGAGTGAGATGGCTTTGGTTGATGTCGCGATCTTGTACAGCTGGACTTCCATAGTGTCTCTTGTAGATAAGGCCCCAAAATAGATACTTGATTTGGGCGTCAGGTAGAGTACCCAGAATACGGAGACATTGCCTCAAGTTGGGACACAATAGCCCTCAAAGAAGGATGGCTGATCCTGGCTAATGAAACTTAAAACAGCAAGCTTTGAAAGGATCCAGCCATTTCTAAATCATGTGTCCCAGGATAAAACTCAAGAATTTTAAGGAATATAAAAAAATAATCTATGGCAAACAAGATAAAATTCTCAATATCTGGTGTCCAGTCAAAAATTATGATAATGAGAAAAATCAAGAAACAGACCCAGAAATGACAGATGATAGAATTAGTTTAAAAAAAAAAAAAAAGACATTCAGATCGTTTTTAACTCTTGTCCCTTTACTGAGATGGTGGAGGGAGCCTTGAGCATATTAAGAAGAGATACGGAAGACATAAGGACATCTCAGAACTTCTAGAGGTTAAAAAAGTGAGAGAGACTGTGCAAACTGGGATTGAGGCACCACAGAAGTGAACAACATACCGACCGTGAAGTCACAACAGTCGGAACTGTTCAAAATGAGAAAGAGAGAAGCCCCCCCGACCCAGCTGCGGGTTTGCTGCCTCAGCCGCAGCTCGCCTCTGTCCTGCCCTGTGATGGGGGAGCTAATCCTTGCAAAGCCTCGCTGCCCTGCCAGCCGGCAAGAGCGTGGGCAAGAGCGTGGGCCTTGGCAGTAGGCTGCCAGGGAGACTTTGGAGAAGGAAGGGGCTCTCCTTCCCATTTTGGTGCGGCTTGCTCTTGGAGTCCCTGGAGAGCATGATTTTTCTCACGGCCCCTGAGGCTTCTCTGGGGCTGGGTTCCTGCACGGTACGGCTTTCTCTGCCATTGGGCTGCTGCAACTCTTGCTCCGTCAAGGTCACAGCTGGGTGGACACGGCCGGACGCTGCACGAACCAGAAGACAGTAGAGCAACATCTTCAAAGTACCAGGAGCCAAATACGAGCCTAAAATTCTATACCCAGTAAAAAAAAATCTTTCAAAACCCAGCAATCCGAATAAATACAACACAAGACCCATGTCCCGACGTCCCCCGTTTCCAGATACTTTCCTTTATAGCTGATTGTTTTTCTTCTGTCGAGGATCCAGTCAGAGATCTTGCAGTAAGTAGTTCTGTCTTTTCAATCTCCTACAGTTTAAAATAGTCCACAGCCTTTTGTATTTTTCATGACGTTTTTGAAGACGATAGGCTAGTTTTTATTTTTATTTTTTGCGGAATGCTGCTCAATTTGGATTTTGTCTGATTGTTCCTTCCTGATTAGATTCAAATCTGTATTTTTGGCATGGTGCGTCCTCAGGGCTTCACATCAGGGGCTCATTGTGTCCATCCGGCCCCTTATTGGTGATGTTAAGTTTAATCACTTTGTTAAGAAAGCATTTGCAAAATCGTCTAAAACCTTCCCCCCCTTCATAGCTTCCCTTCTGGGGTGAGATTTTGAGACTGGGTGGCTATGTTCTTCCTCGATGAGACCTTCATCCATATTTTGAGCATCTATTGAGGATTCTTGCCAGAATACTCATTTTTTTTTTTTTTTCAGAATACTCATTTTTAAAGGCACATTTGGGATAAGAATGCTTCCTGTTCAAACTTAAAGGCGATAATTACATTATAATCTTCATAAGCATATTCCTTGGTTATTTAGTGAATGAGAGCTGTGGTGTCCATTGGGATCTTTGTCCCTTCATCACAGACAGACACCGAGGGAGCCTGTACCACGTGGAGGCTCAGCTTACTCGCCTTCCTGGAGAAGCTGCGCGCACGGGAGTGGTTTGGAAGCCAGGTGTAGAGTAGCGTTATTAAGGCGCCCACATTTACGTGCTGTTGGTAACCCGTGTGCCAGGCCCAGACCCACATCGCGTACGCCAGACAGGGTCTGTGCGTTTGAGAGATTTTGTAATGGGTAAAGACAGCAAGAACCTTGGACAACTTTGTCTTCGTCTCCAGAATCGTGTAATTAAAGCCTTCATGTCTCTTCAAAAAAATTCTCATAATTTTTCCATGTGTCTCTAAGGCTCATACTCCTAAAACCTTGTTTTCTTGAGAAAAGAGAGGTCCCTTCCATCACCAATGCCAAATGGATCCCCTGTATAGGCTTGAAGATGGCAGCCCGTTTCAGAGTGAGGGGATGATTGTAACCAGAGAAGGTTACAGGATTATAATCAGGAGAAGGGCAATAATAATAAAAGTTAGGGGCACAAGAAGACCTCCAGGTATAAATAAGCTCACACCGGCTTCTTACCTGCTGAGCTTTAAGGCCTGGGTCCTTGGTGGAGCCCTTCCCTTCTCTCCGCCACAGCAGAGAATCCAGCTCACCCCTGCCTGGACTGACCCGGGTCCCCGAGAGGTGCTCGTGACCTCTTCGGCAGCACCTTTCCTGCCTCCTTGCAGGAGACCAGCTTTTGTGTGGGTCAGCATCATTCCCAGACCACAGGCAGGAGCCCAGGAAAATGCTCTTTCCGTTCCAAAGCTCCCAGCTGTTGCTCTGCCTGGCCTCCTCCCGGGTCCACCAGGAACTTGTTTGCTCACATTTCGACAGTGCACGAAGGAGCATTTGTCCTGATAGCCTCTGAGATCATCCTGGCACCAGATTCCCCAATGTGATTTCCCTGGAGACTACAAAAGAAGGATTAGGACAGGGCTTGAGAGATGGGCCCAAGGCCTAGAGGCCTGCAGGTTCTCTTTAGTAAAGGGCACGAAATGCTGAGCTCCAGCCAAGACCTCCATGCTTGCAGGGTCCCTCCCACAGAGAAGGCCAGAATGGCTCCCCCTTATTATGAGTTTCCCTGCAGAGCTGCTGAATGACTCAGGACTCTGCTGGCTGCGAGAACCGAGGGGAAGGAAGAACCCTAGCTGGGAGTCACTCTAGGGGTGAACAAGAATGGCAGGGAAGGGCAGGTGCTGCTGAGCCCCACTTACTTGATGTGCTGGAGGCCGTGGTTTCCAGACAGTGCAGTGGCAAGGCATATCGCCCCGTCCATCCCCAGGGAATTCTCTTGAAGACTAGGCAGAGAAAAGATGGAGACACCACCTCGAGCCATTTGGTACAGAAGAACCCACCCCAGGGGGCAGCACTGCATTATTTTGGGGGGCCGTGGGGGAAATACGTGCTTCCGGCACCGATCCGTCCACAGCAAGGGGGCATTTACCCCTGAGACCAGTGTCTACAAGTAGTCAGGTGGTTCCATCCAAGTGCCATGGAAGGCAGAAGACCGAAAATGCAGATGTTAGGTGACTTAGCTCTGGCGTAAGCTAGACAGAATGGACAAACCCTTCTGCAAGAGGCCTCGGGTCATCAGAGCTATTTACGTTTGGAAGGAAGCAGCTACAGAGGAAAGCGAGAGCAGAGGAGCCCACTGCTCTGGGGCGCAGGTGGGTCGCTACAGCCACTCACTTGAGTCTTCGGAGACTTGAGTTCACCTTCAGAGCATTTGCCAAGGCTTTGGCCCCCGCCACCCCGACGGCGTTTCCTCGTAAGCTGTCAGGAAAGATACGAAGCCTAAGGCACGGGGTCAGCTGTGGGGTCAAAACAGTGCCTCTTCAGATGGGCGTGGGCTACTGGGTAGAGGCAGCGTGGACTCAGCAGCCGTGGGGGTGAGGTTGCTCCTTTCTCACTCCTGGGCACCGAGTAGAGATTGGCTCTGGAGAGCAGGACACAAGGAGGGGTGAAGCTGGCCCAAACTGGGGCCTCTTTCTCCATCCCAAAGAAAGGAGAGCGCGGCTGAGACGAGAGAGGCAGCACTTCATCCAGCAGTCCCCATGTGCTCAGTGTCCCAGGACCACAGGAGCAGGGACCACTGGGACATGCCTGAGAGCCCCACTGGGCTTAAGCCCGTCCCCCAGGAGCTTGGATCTTCTCATAGAGATCATTGGCCAGGGACCTCTACCCATGACCTCTGGACATGCACAGCCTGGGCAGCACCAAGGACAGCTCGTCCTTATGGAGAGGAGGCCCAACAGTAGTGACTCCCAGGAACGAGGTATGCAGCGGGAATGGGGCAGCTGGGGCACACACGATCTAAGTGACCATATTCAAATGATTTGTGAGTTTCCATGTACATTGACATTTTTTTTTTCCTTCCATATCTTCATTTCCAATCAACAGCTTGGTTTCTTTGGGTAAGAGACTATAGCCAGAGACTGGAATACTTACTCGAGAATCTCCAAGGTTCTGTTGACGGCCAGGGCGTCCCCTAGCGCCTGGGCCCCCTGGGAGCCAATGGAGGCCACCTGCAGACTGTAGGAAGGGATGCATTCAACGCGGACAGGCAGGGCCTCTCCAGCCCGCACCCTGCCTGGCCCAGCGTCCGTGCATACTTGTCCTTCGTTTTCACCACCCCCAGACTTAGGGCTGAAAGTGGCAATACAGCACTTCAGGTTGTTGGCCCATGGTCTGTCCAGAGAGCACTGCGGCCCCTGCCGGCACTGTCTGATGCCTGGGACAGAGCTCTGGATGCTCCAGATATAGCAAGGCGAGGTGGCCTCTTGGACGGTGTGAGGGAGAAGCCTCCCCGAGCCCCTGCTGCTTGCTTTCTGCACGTTCGATGTCCCAGTTGCTAACGCTAGGAACATCAAACACACCTTCCTTGACTAGAAAGTAAAGCTGCTGTGTAGTGTGACAGCATGGCCTGGGGCCAGCCTCCCGGGCCACCATGCATCAGCACTTACTAGAGCGCAGTGAGGGCCGTGTTGGCCTTGAGGGCGCTGGCCACTGCAGAGGCGCCTTCGTCCCCAATGGCGTTCTCCTGTAAACTGAACACAGAGCGTGACCCCTTAGACCTTCTAGATTTCATTCAGACCACACACACCACTGACTAGACCCCCTGGGTGGCCTTGAGGATAGCCGCCCCCAGGGCCTCGTACTTAACATGCAGAGAGCTCCGGGGTCTCCATGAACCTGGACCATCAGAGGCAAACAAGAAAAGGAACACATGGGAAAGGGACAAAAAGGGGTGTGCCAGCCAGAGAATTAAGTCAAGGCCCTCAATGTCTGGCTATTCTTGCTGGTCAGCATTTCACATCTCCGCACCCCTCCCCCCCATTGGAGTAAAGTAGTAGGTCCTAGAGCAGTGAGTTTGGTTCAGGTGGGCATCGGCGCAAAAAGGGGAGCGGTGCCCATTAATCATTTTAACAGACATTTGAATGTGTTTTGTGTCCACACGACCACAGGCCCAGATCCTTCTCAGGTGGGCAGTTGTGACTGAACGAGCAGGCACCAAAGGTCACGTGCCGACTGCACAGAGAGCCCACGGGCTCTCCCACCCCTGTGTGGTCAAAGAAACTGCCAGAAGAAATAGGTCTAAACCAACACCTGAAGGATGGGGTGTGGGAAGGGGCCTGGCACAGCTACCAAACTCAAAGAAAGCTGGTCAAGTCACTGGCGTGTGAAATGAGGCTGCAGAGATAGACAGGAAGCAGGTCCTTGGGGCCTTCTTTGGAAGCCGTGCTGAGGGTTGGCCTTCCCTCTGCGGGCACTGGGCACCATTTATGCATCTGACTGACCCAGGACGGGGACAGATTGACATTTTGGAAAGATCTTTGGCCAGCCGTGTGAGAGGATGGACTGGGTGTGCTGCTGGCTGTGGGGGCAGAGGGAAATGGGGGGACGCTGGGAGGAGAGCCACAAGTGGGAAGTGAGGGCCGAGGCGGTGTCGCTAGCTTGCAGGACTGGCCAGTTCCGTTCACGAGGTGGGGACAGAGAAGCAGGCTCGTGGGCAGGTAGTTGGGGCAATTTGAAGTTCCCATGAGGCGCCTAAGGGGAGGTGGGCAGGGGCGACATGGGTCTGGAGCTCAGGAGAGAGGTCTGGGGGAGAGATGTGGGGGTACCAGGGCTTTGAAGGCAAGGAGCCTGGGAGAAGAGAGCTTCTGGGAAGAACAACCACTCGAGAGAAGATGGCCTAGGACAGAACCCTCGCGAACACTAGGACGTCAGTCAGAGGAACCAGCCAGAGGTGGGATATCTTGGTGAAAGACAGAGTTACCCTTGACTCAGCAGTTCCGCTCACAGGCGTGTAGCCACGAGAAGTGAAAGCACGTGCGCGCACAGAAGCCTGTGCACAAACGTCCAAAGCAGTGTCCCTCGAAAGAGCCAAACAGTGGCAACAGCCTGTCAGTGGATGAGTGGAGAAACCCAGTGTGGCCTACACACACAGCGGGCTAGGGTTCAGCCGTAGGAAGGAACGAAGCTCTGATTCATGCTGCTGCCCCAGTGAGCCTAGAAGACGTGACAGTAAACGGAAGACCTCGGTTGCGAGGGTCACGTACGGTGATTCGCTGTGAGTGAGACACCCAGCGCAGGGGGCTCCACAGAGAGAGCAGGTGTGTGGCTGCCAGGGGCGGGGGAGTGGGGGCGGTGGGGAGTGACTGCTAATGAGTCTGGGGTGTCTTCGGGGGGCAACGGGTTGTGTGATGGTTGCGTGACTGTGAATGTACTAGAAACCGGAGAATCGTGGCCTCTATATGGGTAGTTTTTGTGGTACATGGATTATGTCTCCGTAAAGCTACTAGAGCAGATGAGAACAGAAATATGCCTGCTGGCCTTAGGGCAGAGGAGGCCGTGTGCCGGGTGGACACCGAGGTCTCAAATGTCCTTGCTCCCCCGTCCTTCCTGCAGCCCCTGCAGAGGCCCCACTTACTCGAGGCTGGTCAGACTCCTGTTGAGCTGTAGTGCTTGTCCCAGGGCCTTGGCAGCGCCGGCCTGGATGAAGTTCCACTGCAGGCTGCACAGAGACAGACACACGTGACCACGTGGCCCAGGGCAGGAGCCCTCGCAGGACGGGGTCCTGGCCACCGAGGGGCAGAGCTCCTGCAGCCCCCCTCAGGATTAGTCGAAGGGATCAATGAGCGCTCTCTGGTTAAGGGTGGACACAGGGACAGGCTCAAAGGCTCCAAATGGCCCCTGCGCAATGCTTGTGACACTTGGAGGCGTGGCGTGGGTGCCCACCTCCCACCTTTGGCCTCTCCGTGGATCAGCCCCAGGAAGCAGGGTGCAGGGCACAGCCTCCTGGAGGCCCCTGAGGCCATGTCATGGAAGGGCCTCAAAGCCAGACTTGTTCTCCTGCACAAGCTGGTGTGATGGCCCCGCAGCTCTGCGAGGGGACGGGGTGGCACGAGGGTGCCGGAAACTCACTGGAGGGACTCGAGGGCCTGGTTTTCTCTCATGGCCCCCGCGATGGCCTGGGCGCCCTGGTCGTGGAGGAGGTTGGCTGTCAGGCTGGGAGGGGGGGAACAGGGTGAGTGAGCAGGAGCTACCTGGCCGTGGAGTCCCCATACTTGCCCACCTGGGAATCCAGCTCCCCTCCTCCCTGAGGACCGGCCTGGCTTCTGTCTACCGAGCACCGGTGTGTGCCGAGCATGGGCCTTCGCTGTTGTACAGAGTCCCGACAGGCGCGTGGAGAGGGGGCCCAGGTTCAGCTCAGTGAGGTTCCAGGGCAGATCACCCATCCGATCCCAGTCCTGAGCTGCCCTTGAGACCTGGGCCCTCCCACATCACCATGAGGAGGGGTCTAGGGGCAGGCAGCGTCCCCACGAACCTCATCCACAGGTAACTTAGGACGTAACTTCGCGCAGGGATTGCTGCCAGAGGCCAGCTCTCCCGGCTACCTCTCCCCCGCATTCCTTCCCCAGCCCGTAAAGTGGCACACGTGAGGGTGTGCCCTCCCCGTCCCCGGGGTTCCAGGTAGGCGAGGCCCTCAGCTAAAGGGGTGGTCGGAAGCCCAGGCTGCCCCCCACTCACGTACTCCAGGTTCTTCAGGGTGCTGTTGATGGAGAGAGCTCGTGCCAGCTCCCGGGCTCCCTCTGAGCTGATGGAGTTTTCCCGCAGGCTGGGGAGAGAGGAGACGCTGAGCTGCCGACCAGATGTGTGGGGACTTTCGGGGAGACAGGCCCCGGTGCTCGGGCCCGGGTACCTCCGCTGGGACCTGGGCCTCTTGGGCAATCATGGCCAACGTGTGAAGAGCCTCCAGCAAGCCGGGCCCCCACGGCTGGCCAGCTGAGCACCTCCCCCGGAGGACTGCCAGTGGTGGGACCGTCGGGAGGAAGAGGATCTGTTGACAGGCGCCTCAGAGGTGAGGGGGCTGGGGTGCCGGACGGGAGCAGCAGAACTGGGGAGCTGAGGGCCCCAGCTGTCCCCGGCCCTTCGGAGAAAGCAGGCAGTGTGTGGGATGCCAGGCCCCAGAACCCGGCTGCCCAGCCGGAGCTATCTTCAGAACAGGCCCACAGTGGGAGGGGTGGGCTTTCCTTCCAAGTCCCAAAGCCCTTTCAGACCCCTTGGCCAAGGGGACCCCCCAGCTCTGAGGGAAGCTGGGACTTACTTGAGGCTGACGAGGGTCTGGTTGGCACAGAGGGCCCCCATCAGCGCCGCCACCCCCACATCACTGATGGAGTTGCTCTGTAGGCTGCAAACAGAGGATGGGGTGCGCTTGGGATGGCTGTCCCGGGACCCGCAGGGAGCCCCTGCTCCAGCCTGGGGACTGCAGGTGTCAGGTTCACCAGAGCTGAGGAACCCTGGGAGCAGGTGCCACCCACGCTGCTCTGCTCATCCTCCCTCTTTCATGTCCCCGTCCCCCATGTTCCAGACTTAGGTCAGGGCTGGTGGGTCGAGCATAATCATCCTCAGAGCTTAGACTCTGCCTTGATTTGAGTGGTTCCTAGTAGTCTGGGGTCGGAGTGTGTGTTGTGTCCGTAGCCCCCAGAGAAAGTGGCGCAGGTGTGTGGGCACAGTGGGGGGCAACACCGAGCTCTCCCTCTCCCCACCAAGGTCGCTGCAGCTGACACCCTCTGTAGCCACCTGTGCCAGCTTTTCAGGGGCACTTGGTGCTTGTCAGTCCGCAGACTCCACGACCAACGCCAGCCTCAGCTGTCGGGAGATGGGCTGGTGCAGTGGGATGGGCCAGCGAGGCGGGAGATGGGGAAGCCAGCGATGGGGAGAGACTGAGCTCACTGCGTGCCCAAGGTTGGTGGTAGGTTGGGATTTGGCAAAGTCGCGGTCCTGACTGACAGTCCGCCTTCTCGATGGGGAAACCAGGGGAGTCACCCTCTGCCCACGGCCGCTCCTGGAGGGCGGTCAGGCAGACTCACTCCAGGCTCTCCAGGCCCTGGTTCACCTTCAGGGCCTTAGCCAGGGCCTCTGCACCTCCATCACCAATGCTGTTACTGGAGAATCTGCAAGAGAGGAGACAAGGGCGAGCTGGTTTTCTGGAGCATCCTGGCAGAGTGGGGCCTGGGCTCGCTCTAGGGAAGCGCCCCAGGGCCGTGCTTCCCGTGTTGTGTTAAGGGTGCACAGTGCAGGGCTCGCTCAGCTTTAGTCTGGGACTGGCGGCCTCTGCAAGTGCCTCCCTGTGGCCTGTAAGAGATCAAGGGAGCAAAGTCCTTGACTCCCTCGCAGGGGACAGGGCCAACTCTTTTGTGATACTGTCTGTGAAGGTAACCAGGAAGTGTTGGGGAGACAGTAAAATTAAGTCTGAGACAGTCCCAATCCTGGGAACCTGGGGTTATCTTGCACCCACACGTCCACCCATCTGTCCGTCCGTCCGTCCATCCGTCCCTCTTCACGCTCACGAATATTTATGATGGACTGGGCGCTGTGCCAGTCACTGAGGAAACAAATTTGGCCTTTCTGCATTTCTCACATGAGCTCCTTCAGACTCCTGTTCTGTTTCAGGGTATCGGCCATCTGCTGGGCTCCCACAGGCCCGATGGTGTTCTTCTGTAGGCTGTGGGAGAGGAGAAGGGTCTTTCAGCAGAGCCAGCCAACAGCGACTTCCCTTTACACCAAATCTGGAGGAGGGAGATGTTGCCAAGAGCCCCCGTGCTCATCCTACGAGGACAGGCAAGGCAGGACCTGTCTTGTGTCAGGCTAAATACAGCGTAAGCAAAAGGGAACTTTCCGTGGTTCCAAAAGGGAAAGAGACCTCCCTTTCCCTTAGAGTGTTTCTTTGAGAAAACTTGCAATGGTAAATCTGTCCCTTTGAGAAGTATCTAAATCTTTTTAAAAGCTAATAAACCTCTTGCCAGATTTACGGCCTATAAGGACCTGGGAGCGCTCTCTTTGAAAGATGCACATCAAGGAAGATGGCACGACTCCACGTAGTCATAAAGATAGAAGTTCGGTTTTTCCTTTGGGCAATTAGAAAACAGATGGCTACCCCAGCTCCCAGGCAAATTTAAGAAAAACCACGTGTGACAAAAGGTGCTGTCGAGTCCTCTTACTTGAGGACAAGTTATCTTGAGAACACACGTATCATGGTTGTGTCTGCTTGGCTGGAGGAAAGGGCGAGATGTCTTGGTCTTTGCCATCTCGTTGGTGGATAGCCAATGAGGTGACTGCAGTCTAGGTGCATATCTAGACCAGTAAGCTATTTCATTCTTTACTGAGTTTGTGGACAGGATTCTCTGCATTGACAGAAGGTTTTATCTTTAATTATTTTCCAACACCTGTCCTGTGGAAAAGCAGTAGACATCAAGATTTCTAGGGACTATCCAGATGGATCAGAAAGCCTCAGGACATCTCCCCAGTCATCCTTCCTTGCAGAAAACAGACAGACAGGCCCTTGGAGGAGGAGAGGAGAGAAGAAGGGGTCCCTGTCCTGCTCAGCATGTTCACTTACTGCAGCACAGAGAGGGTCCGGTTAGCAGCCAAGGCCTCAGCCACGGACCTGGCGCCATTGTCCCTGATGGCGTTGCTCTGGAGGCTGTGGAGGCGAGGGAGAAGTGCATCAGCAGTGGCGCACGTGAGCATGTCCAACGGTGACCTTAACCTCTCCTGCAGTGTCACCGGGCCCGAGGGATGAGGCGGAGGGGCGGGGGGAGGAGCAGCTGACAGCTACGTGCCCTTACTGCCCCCACACAGGGCTTGGGAACAGTGGGTTCTTTGCAGTGCAGCTGTGGCCTCCGGATTCCCTCTGGGTCTTCAAGTATTTGTTGCCGGGGAACGAGGTGCCCATGGCATCTCGCTAACAGTAGCGAGGTTATCAGTAGTCTTAACTACCACTAAAAGCCACGGCATCCAAGTGTTGACAGGGATGTGGAAAAATTGGAACCCTCCTGCACTGCTGATGGGAATGTAGAATGGGGAAGACCTTGTGGAAAACAGTCTGGCAGTTCCTCAAAAGGTCAGAGTTACCATATGACATGGCCAATTCCATTGGGAGGTGTCTACCCCAAAGAAATGAGGACAGGGGCTCAAATGCTTGTACATGACTGTGCATGGCCACGTTATTCACATGAGCCAAAAGATGGAAAGAGCCCACGTGTCCATCGGCTGATGAATGGATGAACTGTGGTCTGTCCATACGGTGGGATAGGACTCAGCCAGGAATAGGAATGAAGCACTGACACCTGCCACAGTGTGGATGAACCTTGGAGACGTGATGCTCAGTGACAGAAGCCAGACAAAAGGGTCTTACTGAAGGATTCTATATATGTGAAGTCTCCAGAGTAGGTAAACAGAGAGAAAGCAGCGGTCCCTGGTGGCTGTCGGGGTGAGGCGAGGGGAGGGGGAGGCGGAGAATGGGATGTGATTGCTGATGGATACAGGGCCTACTGTTAGGGTGATGGAAATATCTTGGAACCCGATAGAGATGACAGACGAACAACTGTGAATTGTGCTGAGTACCATTGAAATGTATACCTTAAAATAGTGGCTCTTGCCCCAATAAAAATAAGTGAAAAAACAAATGACAATACATGCTCAGCTAAAGATGGGTACAACCACATGCCCCGAAAGGCAAGGAAGCCACAGGAAGCATAGGACTATTCTGGAAGATGGGCTCTTCGGTGTCCTGGAGAACAACTCAGGGGAACATTCTGACACCGTTGCCTTGGGGGTTTCCCACTCAATGGAGGACAAGAAGTTTTCCTCATAGATTATCTTGCCTTTCCACTTCTGGAACCCCACACTGCCTTCTCCTCCATCCCCTGATTAGGCTGTGAAAACAAGGACAATGACCAGGGAAGAGCTGAAACCTGAAATTGTGTAGGATACAAGGTCAGATGGTATCCACTATATGGGAGCCAATATAGCACGGCCACCATTAGAGTCATCTCCCACTCCACGGTTGGTACCTGGGAGGGGGTTTTCTAGGTCCTCTACTGGTTGCATTGGGACAGGGAGCAGACAGCACATACCTCAGAAAGGCCAGAGTGCGGTTAATCTTCAGAGCATCTGCCAGAGCCTTGGCCCCTTGAGGTCCAATGGAGTTATTGCGGAGGCTGGCAGAGGGAAGAGAGAGAAAGAACTGAGGGTTTTATTGTTGTTTTTAAGTTCAATTCCCAGGGAGGAAAAAAAGAACAGAAATTACCTGACCTTTAAATCTATGCTCCTTGAAAATAATGTATTGGGGTTTAGGATTTCATGTTTTGCGGAAACTGTTATTTAGGTGATCAAGTAAGGAATTTTCCAGTGTGCCCCCCCATGTGACGGGGAGAAGAAAGCAGGATCTGACGGACTGGGCTTGGACCAGGTGGGGAGAGCAGGGAGAATAACGCCAGCTTCAGGACCGCGATTCTGGGGCCTCCCTGGGTTGGTCCCCACAGCTGAGAAGGAGCCAGGATTTTGCTTGCTTAGCTGTCCTTCCACCCCACCCAGGGGAGAGCGTGGTCTTGGGGACTTCATGAGATGGCTCACAAGCTGTCCGCAGCCCGATGGTGGAAGGTCAGCCTTCTGTGTCCTACTTACTCCAGAGCAGTCAGACTTCTGTTGACCAGGAGGGATCTGGCCAGAGCTTTGGCCCCTTTGTTACTGATCTGGTTCTCAGCCAAGCTGCGCAAGGAGAGGGAGAGGAGTGGTTATTGCAGATCTGTAAATCTCCTTGCCTCTTCCTCAGCACCAGGCTTGTGATCCAAACCTCTCGGTTTCACCAGCGTCACGAGGGCCTGGACCCAGGTGGAGATGAGGCGAGCCCCGGCGTAGAAGTGCCAAGCCCAGGAAAACCTCTGAGCCAGGTAAGGGAGGGCCCGAGTGGGGGGACACACCCTCACATGGGGAAAGAGTCTCAGGGCCAAGTTGGGCCAGAACCTGGCACGGCAGCTTCTACACAAACAGTGCGGCAGAGATCCTGGGCAGTGACGGAAGTCCCCCTCAGAGACCCTGCGCAGCGCTGTGCCTCAAGAAACAAAATACAGAAACACGGACGTGTAGCGTTAGCCAATCTCCATGGTGTAAATATGCTCACCACGGCCAATTTCAAGCACTCCCAGCTTGCGAAAGTTCCTAAAACTTTAATAATCCGCTCTTATGAACCAGTGGCTGAATTCATAGCTCTGGCTTATCACTGGCCCCAGCCCTTTTTCTAAGGCAAGAAAGGAAGATGGTACTGATTACAGAGCTAACTTGAAAGTAGAACAACCAATAACCAAAAAACACTCGTGTCTGCCCCAAAAGGGTGATTTCAGGAAGAAGCTGGCGGACCACGTGGCTTCATGGACCCAGTTTCAGAAATGCTGGCTGTTGAGGCTTTTCACAGTGTCTTAGGCATTTAAAACTGTGAGCCATCCCCAGGGGATACAGTTAGAATCCCCGGTGCTTTTCAACCTATGTTTCAAGGGCCCCTGGTGTTCATCAGAAAAGCCTCAGGAATCCTTAGAGGCTGAGGGGGATCCAAGAACCCCTCTTCTTCCAATCCAAGCAGCTCCCAATTGTCCACTTCTTACTGGAATCCTGCCTGACAGACCATTTTTTTTTTTAAAGATTTTTTTTATTGATGGGGCACCTGGGTGGCTCAGTGGGTTGGGGCCTCTGCCTTCAGCTCAGGTCATGGTCTCGGCGTCCTGGGATCGAGCCCCACATCGGGCTCTCTGCTCGGCGGGGAGCCTGCTTCCCCCTCTCTCTCTGCCTGCCTCTCTGCCTACTTGTGATCTCTCTCCTGTCTGTCAAATAAATAGATAAAATCTTAAAAAAAAAAAAGATTTTTTTATTGAGAACAAGAGCGAGCGAGCGAGAGAGAGAGTACAGAGGGAGAGGGAGAAGCAGACTCCCCGCTGACCACAGAGCCAGACGCGGGGCTCGAGCCCAGGATCCTGAGCTGAAGGCAGACGCTCAACCAAATCAGCTACCCAGGCGCCCCGTGATAGATGGCTTTTAAAAAGGATTCTGTTGCTTGAACTTGGGAGACCATTCGTCCAGACCGCCTTCTATATAAACCTTCTTGAGTTCCAGAGTGCTTCTGTCCCCTGCACCCAGGACTTCTAGAACGTTTTATAAGTAATGTTTCATGAGCCATGGTGTATTCTGAAGGGTGCCTTGGACGTTTCACAGAGGGATGTGGCCCTGAGGACCAACTACAGAGAGGTGAAGAAGAGCCTATGGCCACAGAGGAAATTTTGGGCTTTTGTTCAGAAAATATTTTGAGCGTTATCCAGACTCCTTTATGCAAAACACTAGAAGTTGACTATTTTGCTAAAGGCTCCCATGAAAGAAAAAATAATGAAAAGTTGTCATTATCGTGATTCTGGCAAAGCGATTGCACTTATATCTCCAGCCCAAGACAAAGAGAATCGTGCTGACAATGGCTGGCCCTTGTACAGTGCCTCCCCTGTGCCTGGCGTGGCCTCACGCTTCCCTTGCGTTAACCCGTTGGGGCTGCTCAACAACCCAAAGAGGTAGTTAGTGTGCAGGAAAGGGTTAACCTGGCTCCCTGTTCCTGAAAGCTGACCTCTGTTTACCTGGGGGAGTTGCCCCCCCTCGGCCCCCCCATAGTAACAGTTTGACCCCTGGAGGGGCTTCCCTGTGGGCAGTCAGGTGTGTCTCCATGTCCAGCCCCGCTCCTCGCACAAGCCCAGGTAAGTTTCACTGCTGGGAAGGCTTGATGTGCGCTGTCACACGCGGTCACCGGCAGAGGGAGGCGCTGTGTATATGACCGCACCGGGAGGGAAAAGCAAAAGCTCGCCTGGTCTCCCTAGGCCCGTCCCACGTACCTTCCCTCGTTGCAGATTTCCATCTGTATCTCTTTGGTGTGATGAACCACAACAGCGGGTACAATAGCTTTTCTGAGTTCTGTGAGTCCTTCTAGTGAATCATTGAGCCCGAGGAGGGTCATGGGGACCCCTGGACTCACAGATACTCTTTTCACCCCATTTTCACTCTCTTTAGGAAGAGAGGTAACTGTATAGGGCCACACAGGGCCCACCACTCTCACTGCGGTCCTCGGTTGACTTCTTTTTCTCCAGAGTCATCCCACATTTGTTTTTGTTTTTTCAGATAAAGATGATTTCAGGATCCAGAGGGAGGGTTAGCAAGGATGAAGAATTCCTCTCTGGATCCTGTGCCCCAAACTCACCTTCCTAGTTCGAGCCACCCCCCCAGGTCGTCCCATCAGTTCAGCTCCAAACCCGGGTGTTACCTAGATTCCGAAATGTCATCACGAGAAGAGATTTCATAAGCACAGAAATCTCTTCTGCTGCCAGCATAAGATTTTCATCTAATGACAACATTAAAGATGCAATGTTTAAATTGTGTTTTCTGCAGTCGTTTAAAAGTTTAAATTTAAATTCATTTTTTAAATGAAAAACTTTAGAATTTTATTTAGTGATGCGATCGTATGCCTCTCGTACTGTTTTGAGGGCCGGCTTTGAGAGAGCTTAGAGCAGACCGGGCCTGGCTCCGCATCAAACATAGAGTATTTGGAGACATGCTTCCACGTCCATGAGAGCCTCTGGCCCTCACCATCTCCTTTCCCTCTTCTCCCAGATGAGACACCTGAGCCTCTGGAACTTTCTGGAATGGGCAGAAACAAGCAGCGTGCATCCTGAGCCACATGCTTCAAAGGCACCTCTCCCTGAAAGCATCCCTAGCTGCTTGAGCAGAGAGGAGGATGGGAAAGGAGCCCCAGGCCCTGTGCAACAGGTGGGCACTCCGGGGGTCTCCTGGGTCCACGTTACCTGATCTTCTGAATGCGACAGTCCTTCCCGCTCAGCACGCTGCCCAGCAGTTCCATCACGGGGTCCTGGAACTGGTTGTTGTCCAGCCTGCAGAAGGAAGGGCAACAGTGAGCAGGACCAGTGCCCGCAGGCCGGTGGAGCCACAGAGGCGGCCTGGCCGACGTCCCATTGCGATGCAGCCCCGCCAGGTGGCTCAGGGGTCCGTGCCGGCATACCCGCCACGCTCAGCGTTCTCCTCAGAGGGTGGCCTGGGAGGCTGGGCGTCGTGAGCACCAGGGTTCCTACCCGGAGGGGTGTCTTCCCAGCAGCCCTGCACACCCTCTGAGCCTGCGGGACTCTGGCTGCTAGCTGGCCTCCTGAGGACGTGGCACCCGCTCGCAGGTCCGCAAGGGGCCTGCCCTTCCAGCCCTCCTAAGGCCCAGAGCGCTGGGCGGGCCCTGGGCCGGGGGTGGCGTGAGTGGGTGTGGCCTGTGTCAGCACGGATGGTTCACTGGGTGCTGGAGGTTGAATTGTGTTCCCCAAAAAGACGTGTTCTGACCCCCCAGCACCTCAAGAACGTGACCTTACTTGGAAATAGAGTCACTGCAGGTGTAATTAGTTAAGATGAGGCCATTCTGAGCGGGCTGGGCCTGTCATCCCGCGTGACTGGTGTGCTCATCGGCGGGAGCACGCCACGAAGACAGACACGGAGCAGGAGTCCGTGCGAACTCAAAGATGCGAGTGATGTGTGGACAAGCTGGGGAAGCCAGCAAACAGCACACCTAGAGAGGCAGGAAGGCTGTCCCCTGCAGCTTTCAGAGGGAGGTTGGCCCTGCTAACACCTCAATTTGGGACTCTGGCCTCCTGAGCGGCGAGAGTAAGTTTCCGATGCCTTAACCCAACCACGTTGTGGTCCACCATCGTTAAGGCAGCCGCTGCACGCTGATCCGGGGCGCGTGGTGGATAGGAGGAAGCTTCCAGGGCCCCCGCCCTCCCTCCGCCCTCACGCCTGGCTCCGCCCAGCCCCAGCGCCCACCTCAGACTCCGACAGTAAAGCAGCTGGGGCAGCAGGCTCTGGAGGACGGCCTTGCTGAGGCACAGCGACAGGTTGGCCTCCTGGGCGCAGGCGTCCGACACCTGCAGGAGGTAGGCCAAGGCGGCCCGGTGCTGGGGGCCGCTGAGCCCCGCCAGGGCCCCGCTCTCCAGGGCCTCCTCCACGCTGCGGGCCAGCTCCGGGTGCTGCAGCTCGTGCAGGCAGTGCAGGATGTTGACCGCCCGGGCGCAGACGGCCACGTTGGGGCGGAGGCAGCCCTGCAGGAGCTCAGCCACCTGGGCCCGGTAGGCCTGGTGCTCCCCCTGGGCCAGCAGGGAGCCCGCCAGCAGCGCGTTGACCCTCGGAGACAGGAGGCCGGAGAGGAAGCGCAGGAACACATCCAGCCGTCCGTCCTCCGCCTGCATGGCCCGCTGGGCCGCGCTCCGGAAATGGGTGAGGAAGCCGAGGCGGGGCCAGGACACGCCACCCTCGGTGAAGAGGTCGAAGATGGCCCGCTTGGACGCGCTGTAGTAGTACGCGGCCGCCACGAACTCCTGCAGGGACAGGTGGGCGAAGCAGTAGGCCGTCGAGGAGGCCAGGGTCTCTTCTCGCCGCAGGAGGCAGCCGCACAGGGCGCTCTGCAGCAGAGCGAGGTCCACGCCAAACGCCTTCAGGTCCTGCTCGTAGAACACGTACTTCCTCCTGACCAGCCCGTGGAAGGCCAGCCGACCCAGCGTCCCCACCATCTTGCGGCTGCTGTGGGCCACCTGCTCGATGCGAGGGCTCGCCTTGCCCTTCTCCTGCCCGTCCCCACCGAGGGCCATCCGGAGGTACCAAGAGTACAGCTCGCACAGGGTCCTTGGGGTCCACGGCTCCGCGTCCCGGGGTCCTGGCTTGCTGCGGCTCACATGGCCCAGGGCCAACCCTGCGAGCTGGCAGAAGGCCGGCACTGTGCACATCAGGTACAGGGCCCTGTCCGCCTGCACCTGCCTTAGGACCCAGCCTGAGAGGGTGCAGTCCTCCGGGAACAGCTCCTCCAGACACGCCTTGATCTCCTCCCCGGTGAAGCCCCGGATCTCTGTCATCCGGTCCACCAGGCCTCCCGGGATCTGGCCAGCCGCCCCGGGCCGGGAAGTGACCCAGACAGAAATTTCTGGGAAGAGGTTTCCTCGGACGATGTTGGTGATCAGATGGTCCAGCTGGATCTCCTTCTTGGGGTCTGTGCAGGCCACGGTGTTGGAGAAGTCCAGAGGCGTCTTGCATTCATCCAGGCCGTCCAGGATCAGGAGGATTTTGGGTAGGGCTGCTGCCACCAGGCCAGACTCCCCAGCGTGCGGGAAGACGGAGCGGAGGAGTCTGTCGGCAGACAGCTTCTCGTGGGTGTTGAGATCTCGGAAGGTCAAAGGTAGCACCAGGGAGAAGTCCTTGCCGACCTGTCCCTGGGCCCAGAGGTGGACAAAGTTCC
The DNA here is from genome assembly GCA_028533885.1 of Nasua narica. Taxonomy (NCBI): domain Eukaryota; kingdom Metazoa; phylum Chordata; class Mammalia; order Carnivora; family Procyonidae; genus Nasua; species Nasua narica. The sequence continues at coordinate 2,528,116 of CM052805.1, forward strand.
TCACCAGGGTGGTCTTGCCCACACCAGCTACCCCGATGGTGATGGAGATGCGGGGTGGGATAGACACCCGAGACAGAGGCAGGAAGAGTCTGTCCAGGGCGATGGTCCTGGCCGGGTGCCAGTCCCCACGTGTGGTCTCCACCTGCGTGAAGTCATGTTCCTTCAGCTGCAGGTCTGTGAGCCCCTCCACCAGCAGGAGGCTGGTCAGCCTGGGCGAGGGGCCGCCCAGCTCCGGGCCGCCCTTCGCCCTGTTCAGCAGGGCCTCCTGGCACTTCTGTATCCTGGAGTCTGTGGGACAGAGGCCAAAGGGGAGGGCTGGGAAGGACCGGGGAGGGGAGGGAGGGGTGGACGGGGAGGGCCCGGGAGACCCTCCATCTGCCTACCATCCCCGTGTGGCGTCCTGTCCGGGGTCTGCGGGGCCTGGGAGCCCTGACTGTTCTTTCCGGCCAGCAGGTCCACGAGGGCTTTCACCTGCCCCGCTGGGGAGCCGGGGCCTTGGCCCTGGCCTGCCTCCCCACCCGTCCGCACCTCCTGCTTCCTCATGGAGTCCGGGATTGCCGCCAGGAGCTGTGAAGAGAAGGCCAGACGTGCCGTCTGCCGTGTCGCCACCCTGGCCTGGGACAGGTGAGTGAGCCTCCAGGGACAGGAAGGCACCCACTCTCTGTCCTTCCCCAGACTGCTGGTAACCCTCGGCCTGGCCTCCAGGAAGGGTTTGGAAGGCCTTTTGGTTCCCGGACGGTGAGAGGAGCCCCCGACCCAGGGGCATGGCTCAGGCGTCGGGGGGGGGGGGGGGAGCGCCTGTGGATCAGAACCGGGCCCGGGCTGGAACCTGAGCTTGGCCACTTACTGGCTGTGGGACGCTGGGCAGGCCGCCTGAGCTGCTTGCACGGTGGTGTCCTCATTTGTGACCTGGATAGAGAGAGGAGGTGAAGCACACGTCCGTTCACACGAAGGGGAGAATGAAGGAAGTCAGTCTGGGAAGGCAACTTGGCGACCTTCTGGAAAAAGGCAAAACTATGGGGATGGCCGGTGGTTGCCAGGAGTGGAGAGGTGGGTCGGTGGAGCCCAGGGGGCTCTTAGGGCAGTGAAGCCACTGTGCACAGGCCTCCAGTGGTGGGTCCGTGTCTCGGGGCGTTTGTGCGGACCCCTCCAGCGGACAATGCCAAGGGGGTTGCTCTTTTTCTCAGTGTTTCCCTGGGATCTCCTGACCCATAGCGGCATGGGTTTCTGCAGCTGCGATGAGGCAGCGCTGTGCCCAGGCACCCCCTGCTCTCATTCCTTTTCCTGTCGCCAAGGCTGGCCGCCCTCATGTGTCCCTCCTTCAGCTAAGGTGGACACTGGAGGACCCCAAGCCCACCACCACCCCCTGTCCCCTCCTCACCTGCAGCGGGCGGGCCCCACGAACTCACGAGGTCGGGGTCGGCCATCCCTCACCCACAGCTCTAGGAGAGAAAAGAAGACACAGCATTTGGCAGAGGTCCCAGCTCCCGCTCGGCAAGAGCCCACTGAGGTGGGTCTGATGCATGCCTCCCGGCCCTGCGGTTCCCTGGGTCTCAGTGACGGCCGCTTAGGAGGGGCCAACTGGCTCTGGCCCCAAGGGTGCAGCAGACTCCCTGACCTTGTTTGTGTTTGCATGGGGCCTTCCTGGCATTTTAACTCAGGATCACCCTTTTTACCTCGAAAATGCTGAGAGAAGCTTAGTGACAAATAAAATAGTATTTTCCAGCCATTCTGTGCATCGTGCTGTTGAAGAACTAACTAGTGCAGTGAATTCAGGGTGATGTGTCCAAGCCGGCCAGGGGAGTCGGGGTGCTTTTGTAGGAGGCCAGGGTGAGGCCGCGCTCCTTACACATCCTCGGATCCTCTTGCTGTTCTCACGCTTTTGTTCGTCTAAGCGTCAAAACCCAGGGGAGAAGAAACCAGATGGGAATTGGACTGAAATCGCGTTAATGTGTATAGGCCAGTGCGGGCGTCGTTGGTCTTCCTTTAGATCCTTCACTGAAAGTGTTTTCCCTCGGGTGGCTCTTGCCAGTCCTATTTGTGTCTAGGTATTTTAAAAGATTTTAAAAATTGCACTTATTTGTTTGAGAGAGGGTGAGAGGCAGCACAGGCAGGGGGAGGGGCAGAGGGAGAGGGAGAAGCAGACTCCCCACTGAGCAGGGAGCCCGATGTGGGACTCGATCCCTGGAACCAGGGACCATGACTCGAGCCGAAGGCGACGCCCAACCAACTGAGCCACTCAGGCGCCCTTCATGGTTAATTCTTACTGCAGTACGATTAAGTGCATCTATTTTCTCAAATGGCAACACTTCACTCGAACAATTTTCCCACATCGGTCACACTCACTGCTTCCCGCACATGATGGTGAAGGCCGGCAGTCACACAGGGCATCCTCGCCTTCCTTCCAGCCCAAGCCGGCAGGCCTGACATTTGTGACAATGTCTGATTAGTTCTTTCCTCTCGAGAAAGATTCCTTGAGTTCCTTGTTTCCTATCACCATTCATAGAACATTACGTGATACTCACTGAAGGCTTCCTGTGTACCAGATGTTCTGTTAAGCACTTTCTTCATTTTATTTCTTGTGACAACTCTCCCATTATATTATCTCTCCCATTTTATGGATTGAGGCTCCGGGAGGTTAAGTGATTTGCCCAAGGATACGTGACTGGGAAGCAGCTGAGTTGCGGGAGAAACCAAAAGGCTTCACTGACACCAGCCTTTGTGCTGGATAATTGACTGCATTCCCACATTTAAAAAAAAAAAAACGAGACACGTCTGTTAAATGGGCACATACCTTTTTAGCAATATTCATCTAGCCCCGTGATTTATTTCCATTCACTCATCCAATCAGTGGTATTTATTGAGGGCCTGTGGTGTGTCCCAGACACTGGGGGATGTGAAGGCGAACAAGTTAGACAAAGTCCGGACCCACACCCAAAGTGTGGCTGGGGTGGGGCATAGTGACAGTAAAGGAGAAGACAAGGGAAGGAGGGACGGTCCTCTGCTGGTGATGGAGCGCGGTGAATGAGACACACAGCAAGCGTGGTGGAGCCGGCTGGAGATCAGGATGGCCAGAGAAGGCGTCTGAGAGAAGGGTACTTAGGAGCAGCGATCTGAAGGGTGAGAAAGAGTTAATCATGCAGAGAGCTAGGGGAATAGCAAGTGCAAATGCCCTGTGTGCTCAGTGGGCAGAAAAATGCAGAGTTGCTAGAGTGTGGTGGATGGGTGAGGGCGCTCACAGAAGGAAGGGTTAGGAGACAGGGTCAGGGGCGGCCGAGACCTGCTCAGTGTCTTAAGGACTTTGGCTTTGTTCCAAGTGTGGTGGGAAGCCACTGGAGGGAGTGACTTAATTGACTCATATTTGATCTCTTCTGCAGTCTGTGAGCTATAGTGACTGATTTTCTAATATTGAACCAACCTCAGATTCTTGAATACCCTCCTCCAGTTATATTAACCTATGTCAGACAGGCTGCCGAGCACAAGAGTAGATACATAAGGCAATAGAACATAATACAGAGCCCAGGAACAAATACATCTTTACGTTACTTACATAAGAAAGTGTTTGGTAGGGGCGCCTGGGTGGCTCAGTGGGTTAAAGCCTCTGCCTTCGGCTCGGGTCATGATCTCGGGGTCCTGGGATCGAGCCCCACATTGGGCTCTTTGCTCAGCAGGAGCCTGCTTCCCTTCCTCTCTCTGCCTGCCTCTCTGCCTACTTGTGATCTCTCTCTCCCTGTCAAATAAATAAACAAAATCTTAAAAAAAAAAAAAAAAAGAAAGTGGTAATGTGGGAAAAAAAAAGCATTTCAAATCAGTGGAAATGGTGTTGGGGCAAACTGGTCAGCCTACGAAAAATATTCTTAGAGCTCTAATTTGTAGTGAGTGTAAAATTTGATTTCATTTTGGATTAAGGAGTTAAAATTAAAAACATGAAAGCAGGAAAGCACAATAAGAAAATATGGGAGAATATTTTAAAATATTCTTTGGGTAAAGAAGGCTTTTTTTTTTTTAAACAAGATGTAAAATCTTGGAATCACGAGGGGAAGACTGACAGACTTGCCTTAATTTAAAATTTCCAAATAACAGTAAAAACCGTCAATAAAATTGAAAAAAACCTCAAGCCAGGAGTCACTCTTTGCAATTTACATGAAAGAGCACTAATATCCTTAACATATGGATAGCTCTTGTAAATTAATAAGAAATTAATAAGTAACTAAATAGAAGCACGGATACAGACAGATAATTATGGACACAGATAGAAATAGAAAAAAGGGTACAAGTAATACATGGAAGTAATAAATGACCAAGGCATTGAAAAGATGCTCATTCTCACTAATGATCAAGAAAAACCAAAACAAGGAACTACTATTTTTCACCTGACAAAGATTTTAATGACATAACAGGCTACATTGGTGAGAATGTGGGAGTGGTAGGAATCTTAACCCAGAGTTGGTGAGAGGGTAAATTACTATGATTCTGGATTCTATTTAGCCATTATCTATGGCTATTAAACATCTTTTGACCCAGAAGTTCGACTTCTGGAGATTTATCCCAAAGAAGTGGATAAGTACACAAAGATGTGACCACCAGGATGAAGTTGAATGGGAAATACCTAAATTTTTGTTCAAAAGTTTCGGTAAAATACAGTGGAAAACTCTCTGGCCATAAAAAATAAGGTCAAATTGGAAAAATGTTCACAGTGTATTTTTTAGCTGTGTCATAAAGGTTTTAATCACCTTTTTGAGGTATAATTTGTATACCAAAAATGCACCCATTTCAAGCGTACGGCTAGATTAGTTCTAACAAATGTATACACCCCTGTAACAACTACCACACTCAAGACCTTCAACATTTCTTCCTCCCAAAAAAATCCCCTCGTACACCCTTGCAGTCTGTCCTAACCACACCCCTCTGGCCCTGAGTCACCAATCTGCTTTTTTTCGGTAAAATTAGTTTTGTCTTTTCTGGGATTTCATATAAATAGAATCATACGGATCTACGTGGTTTTTTTTTTTTTTTTCATTTAAAAATTGTGGTAAAATAGGGGTACCTGCGTGGCTCAGTCAGTTAAGCGTCCAACTCTTGATTTAGGCTCAGGTCATCATCTCAGGGTCCTGAGATCGAGCCCCGCCTCTGGCTCTGGCTTTTTTAAAAAATAAAGATTTATTTATTTGAGAGAGAGAGTACTTGCGTGTGTGAGTGTGAGGGGGGATGGGCAGCAGGAGAGAATCCTCAAACAGACTCCCCACTAAGCACAGAGCCCCATGCTGGGCTCGATCTCATGACCCTGAGATCAAGACCTGAGCCGAAACCAAGAATCCAACAGTCAGTCAGCTGAGCCACCGACGCACCCTCTTGTTTTCAGTTCTTGAAATTTCCACAAGTGGAATTTCTGGGTCATATGATAATTCTTTTTTTCTTTAATTTTTTGAGGACCTGCCAAACTCTTTTCCACAGCAGCTTTACCATTTTACAGTCCCACCAAAAGTGCATAAGGATCCCGGTTTTTCACTTTCTCACCAAGGCTTGTTGTTCCCTGTGTTTTTGATAGTAGCCGTCCTAATGGATGCAAATTGGTATCTCATTATAGACCTGATTTGTGTTGCACTAATGATGAGTGATGTTGAGCATCTTTTCATGTGCTTAATGCCTAGTTGTATGTCTTCTTTGGGAAAATAGCTATTGAAATCCTTTGCCCATTTTTACATCCAGTTGTTTTTTTATTGTTGAGGAGATTTCTCTATATTCTGGATATTAATCCCTTACCAGATACATGATTTGCAAATGTTTTCCCCCATCCTGTAGGTTCCCTTTTATTCTGTGGGTAGTGTCTTTTGATTCACCAAAATGCCCCAATTCTTATTAGACCCTATTTGTCTATTTTCTCTTTTGTTACATCTATATACCTATAACTTTGGTGTCACATCCAAGATCCCACGTCATGAAGATTTGTGTTTTCTTCTAAGAATTTTATTATTTAGGTCTTATATTTAAGTCCTTGATCCTTTTGGAGCTTATTTTTGTATATGGTATAAACTAAGATAGTTAAGGGTCCAACTTCATGCTTATGCATGTGGCTGTCCAATTTTCACAGCATGATCTATTGAAAAGACTGTCCTTTCCTCACTGTCAAAAATCTTTTTGCCATATAAGTGAGGGTGTCTTTCTGAGCTCTCTATCCAATTCTGTTGGTCTGTATGTCTGTCTCTATGCCAATAACATAATGTCTCAATTACTGTAGCTTTGTAGTGATTTTGAAATTAAGAAATGTGAGTCCTCTAGTTTTGTTCTTTTTCAAGACTTTTTTGGCTATTTGAAGTCCCTTAAAATTCCATATGAATTTTAGGATGGGTTTTTCTATTTCTGCAGAAAATTTTATTAAGATTTTAATAGAGGGCGCCTGGGTGGCGCAGTTGGTTGAGCAACTGCCTTCGGCTCAGGTCATGATCCCGGAGTCCGGAGATCGAGTCCCACATCGGGCTCCCAGCTCCATGGGGAGTCCGCTTCTCACTCTGACCTTCTCCCTTCTCATGCTCTCTCTCACTCTCTCTCTTTCCTAATGAATAAATAAATAAAATCTTTAAAAAAAAAGATTTTAATAGAATTGCATTGGATCTGTAGATAGCTTTCGGCAGTATGTGCATTTCAAAAATAGTCCATACTATTTTTTTTAAAGATTTCATTTATTTGTCAGAGAGAGAGAGAGAGCACAAGCAGGCAGAGTGGCAGGCAGAGGCAGAGGGAGAAGCAGGCTCCCTGCCAAGCAAGGAGCCCGATGTGGGACTCGATCTCAGGACCCTGGGATCATGACCTGAGCCGAAGGCAGCTGCTTAACCAACTGAGCCACCCAGGTGTCCCCATACTATTTTTAAGTCTTCCAATCCATGAACATGGGATGTATTTCCATTTATTTATTTATTTAATTTCTTTCAGCAGTGTTTTGTCACTTTCATTGGGTAAATCTGTCACCTCTTTGATTAAGTTAATTCCTAAGCATTTTATTATTTTTGATGCTATTGTGAATGGAGTTGTTTTTATAATTTCCTTTTCAGATTGTTCATTGTTTACATATGAAAGTACAATTTCTATTTGTGTGTTGACTTGGTATTCTACTACTTTTCTTTTTTTTTTTTTTCTCTTTTTTTTCAGTATTCAGAAAAGTATTCTTTTCTGAATTTATTAGTTCTAACAATTGTTTTGTAAAAGAGCATATCATCTACAAGCAGCGGTGATTTTAATTCTTCCCTTCCAGTTTGGAAACCTTTTATTTCTTTTCTTGCCTAATTGCTCTAGCTAGAATTTCCACTACTATGTTGAATAGAAATGGTAAAAGCAGGTATATATATCTTATTCTTGATCTTAGAAGAAATGCTTCTGGACTTCAACCATTGAGTGTGATGTTCGCTATGGGTTTTCACATACAGCTTTTATTATGTGGAAGTAGATTCTCCTATTTCTAGTTTGTTGAGAGGTTTTGTTTTGGTTTTTTTTTAAGGTTTCTTTACTTATTTTAGAGAGAGAGTGTGTGTGTGTGTGAGCACGAGTCAGGGAAGGGACAGAGGGAGAGGGAGACAAGCAGAGTCTCCGCTGAGCAGGGAGCGTGATATGGGGCTCAATCCCAGGACCCTGAGATCATGACCTGAGCCAAAATCAAGAGCCAGACTCTTAACCAGGTGAGCCACCCAGGTGCCCCAGAGTATTTTTTAAATGTCTTTATTTAAGTAATCTCTACACCCAATATGAAACTCAAACTCATAACCCTGAGATCAAGTCACAAGCTCTTCTGACTGTATCAGCCAGGTACCCCCTGTTGAATGTTTTTATTATAAAAGGATATTTAGGGGGCACCTGGGTGGCTGTGTTGGCTGAGTGTCTGCTTTTGGCTCAGGTCATGATCCTGGGGTCCTGGGATAGAGAGCTGCATTGGGCTCCTTGCTTAGCAGGAGTCTGCTTCTCCCTCTACCCAGCCTGTGCTCTCTCTTGCTCACTTTCAAATAAATAAATAAAATCTTTAAGGATAAAAAAAAAGAAAGGATTTTCAATTTTATCAAATGCTTCTTCCTCATCAGTTGAGATGATCATGTGGTTTCTTTCCTTTATTCTGTTGATGTACATTACATTGATCAATTTTCCTGTGTTAAATCATCATTGCATTCTGGGAATAAATTCCTGAATTTATGAAATGATTAAATTTATTAAATTCCTGAAATTTATTTTTGTTGAGGATTTTTGAATTAATGTTCTTAAGGAATATTGGTCCATAGTTTTCTTTTCTTGTAATGTCTTTGTCTTTGGTAGACCTGACCTCATAGAATGAGTTAGGAAGGGGGTGCTGCATGGCTCAGTTGGTTAAGCCTTTGGCTCAGGTCATGATCCCGGGTCCCACATCGGGCTCCCTGCTCTGTGGGTAGCCTACTTCTCCCTATTCCTCTGCCTGCTGCTCCCCCTGCTTGTGCCCTCTCTCTCTCTCTCTCTCTGTCAAATAAATAAATAAAATCTTTAAAAAGAAAAAAAAAGTGCCCTCCTCAATACCCATTCCCCATCTAGCCCATTCCCCATCCACTCCCTCCATCAACCCTCTGTTTGTTCTCTATCGTTAAGGGTCTCCTATAGTTTGTTTCCCTCTCTCTCTCTCTTCCCCTCTTCCATATGTTCATCTATTTTGTTTCTTAAATTCCACATATGAGTGAAATTGTATGGTATTTGCCTTTCTCTGACTTATTTCACTTAGCATAATACTCTCTAGCTCCATCCATATCATTGCAAATGGCAAGATTTCATTCTTTTTGATGGCTAAGTAATAGTCTATTGCATATATACATACACCACATCTTCTTTATCCCCTCTTCAGTTGATGGACATTTGGGCTCTTATCATAGTTTGGCTATTGTTGATAATCTGCTATAAACATTGGGCTGTATGTACCCCTTCAAATCTGTGTTTTTGTAATCTTTGGGTACATACCTAGTAGTGCAGTTGCTAGATATGGGATAGTTATATTTTTAACTTTTTCAGAAACCTTCATACTGTTTTCCAGAGTGGCTGCACCAGTTTGCATTCCCACCAACAGTGCAAGAGGGCTCCCCTTTTTCCACATCCTCACCAACATCTGTTGTTTCCTGTGTTGTTAATTTTAGCCATTTTGACAGATGTGAGGTGGTATCTCATTGTGGTTTTGATTTATATTTCTCTGATGATGAGTGATGTTGAGCATCTTTTCATGTGCCTGTTAGCCATCTGGATGTCTTCTTTGAAAAAGTGTCTATTTATGTCTTCTGCCCATTTCTTAACTGAATTATTGGTTTTTTAGAGTGTTGAGTTTGATAAGTTCTTTGTAGATTTTGTATACTAACCTTTTAACAGATATGTTATTTGCATGTATCTTCTCCCATTCTGTAGGCTGCCTTTTAGTTTTGTTGATTGTTTCCTTTGCAGTGCAGAAGATTTTATCTTGATGAAGTTGTAATAGTTCATTTTGTGCTTTTTGTTTCCCTTGCTTGTGGTGATGTGTCTAGTATGAAGTTGCTACCACTGAGGTTAAAGAGGTTTCTGCCTGTGTTTTCCTCTAGGATTTTGATGGTTTCCTGTCTCACACTTAGGTCTTTCATCCATTTTGAATTTATATTTGTGTATGGTGCAAGTAAGTGATCCAGTTTCATTCTTCTGCATGTGGTTGGGAAGACTGCTATCCAGTTTTCCCAACGTGATTTTTAGGAGAGTCTGTCTTTTTTCCATGGAATATTCCTTCTTGCTTTGCTGAAGATTAGTTGACCATATAGTTGTGGGTCTTGTAGTTGATTTTTGTAGTAAAATGTTTAAATTCCTATCTTATTTTCTTTTGTACATATAGTTATTTTCTTTGTGATTACCATGGATTACATTTAACATCCTGAAATTACCACTAACTTGAATTTATACTAGCCTAACTTCACAACATACAAAAACTTTGCTCCTTTATAATTTCATCTGACCCCTTTCAGTTGTTGATGTCACAGTGTTACATCTTTATACATTGTGTGCCCCCAAACATAAATTAATGATTTTTAAAAATTCTTTAGTCTCTTTTCTTTAATTAAAAAAATTTTTTTAAGTAATCTGTACACCCAGTGTGGGGCTCAAACTCAACAATTGCGAGATCAAGAGCCATGTGTTCTACCAGCTAAGCCAGCTAGGCGCCCCTTCTTTAGTTTCTTAAATTATGCAGAAACAAAATTTGGAGTTATAAACCAAAGTTACAGTAATACTAGCTTGTGCACCAATTTTTTTCCAGTCTGCTAATAATCTTATTGAGGATCCCTTTATGTGATAGTCTGCTCTGACTTGCTTATTTCAATATTTTCTTTTTGTCTTTGTCTTTTGAAAGTTTGGTTATAATGTGTCTTAGTATGGGTTTCTTTGTGTTCATCATACCTGGAATTTGTTGGGCTTCCTGGGTATTTGATAATGTATTTTTATATGGAAAAAAATTAAGGTGTGGAGAATTATGATAGGATATCATTTTTGGGGTGTGTGTGGTAATCAGATCCCATTTTGGTCTGGCCATATATAGGAAAGCTGGAACTTGGAGCGCCTGGGTGGCTCAGTGGGTTAAAGCCTCTGCCTTCGGCTCAGGTCATGATCTCAGGGTCCTGGGATCGAGCCCCGCATCGGGCTCTCTGCTCAGCAGGGAGGCTGCTTTCCCCTCTCTCTCTGCCTGCCTCTCTGCCCACTTGTGATCTCTCTCTGTCAAATAAATAAAATATTTAAAAAGCTGGAACTAAAAATAAAAAAAAGAAAAGCTGGAACTATAGGACAGTGTGATTAAGAAATTATTTTTAATTTTTAAAATTTTTTTCTTTTCTTTTCTTTTTTTAAGTAGGCTTGTGTGCTCAATGTGAGCCTTGAACTCACGATCCTGAGATCAAGAGTTGCATGCTCTACCAACTGAGCCAGCCAGGTGCTTCTGTTTTGTTAATTTCAATTGCTTAGATTTTGCCAAATTTATTGCTTCCCCACCTCATTTAAATAGATTGCTTACAGAATTATAAAAGTAATACATGCTCATTAAAAGCATTTAAATAATATCAAAGCAAGTTAAATATATATTTCACATTTATTCCCAAGGAGTTGCCTTTTCTGGTTGATGTTTTGTTTTGTTTCATTTTTTAATATGGTGCTAGTGCAATAGGGGAAATGAAACAATAAAAGGTATCAGGATTGGAAAAGGAAAAAAAAAAACTGTCACCAGTTGACATGATTGTATACATTGAAAATCCAAAAGAATCTAGAATTGATTAGAACTAATACATGAACTTAACAAGGTTTCTGAACACAAGATCAATACATAAAAAGATCGTATTTCTGCTTCCTAGCAATAATGAAATTGAAAATAAAATTTTGAAATACTTAAAAAGCAGATAATCTAAGAATATATTTAGCAAAAAATTTGCAAGACCTCCACACTGAAAACTACAAAAAGATACTAAGAGAAATTATAGAAGACCTAAAGGAGAGATTTACCTTATTCATGGGTTGGAAGACTTAATATTGTTAAAATGTCATTTCTTCCCAAATTGATCTATAAATTGAATGACTTCCTAATCAAAAGCTTGCTTCCAGGGCGCCTGGGTGGCTCAGTTGGTTAAGCAACTGCCTTTGGCTCAGGTCATGATCCTGGAGTCCCAGGATCGAGTCCCACATCTCCCCCTGCTGAGTGGGGAGCCCGCTTCTCCCTCTGACCTCTCCCATCTCATGTTCTCTCTCTCTCTCTCTCAAATAAATAAATAAAATATTAAAAAAAAAAAAAAGCTTGCTTCCAGCAAGCTTTTTTGATAAGGAAGAGAGGGTAGAAATTGGCCAGCTGATTCTAAGACATATATGTAAAGCAAAAGACCCTGGACTAGCCAAAATTATTTTGAGAAAGAACAGAGCTAGAAGACTTATAGTACACAATATCAGAGTTAGTCTAGAGATGTGGGTATTGCCACGAGGGCAGACAGATAGACCCATGCAGTTCAGTAGAGCGTCGAGAAAGAGACCCACACATGTGTGGTCACCAGATGTAGAACAAGGGCTCCGCTATAGTTCAGCACAGAAAGGACAGTCTTTGTGTTAAATTGTGCGGCTCCGATGAGATATTCTTTTTTTTTTTTTTAAGATTTTATTTATTTATTTGACAGAGAGAGATTACAAGTAGGCAGAGAGGCAGGCGGAGAAGGAGAAGCAGGCTCCCCGCTGAGCAGAGAGCTCGATGTGGGGCTCGATCCCAGGACCCTGAGATCATGACGTGAGACGAAGGCAGAGGCTTTAACCCACTGAGCCACCCTCTGATGAGATATTCTTACTGAAGAATGGACCTTGATCCCCTTCCTCCCACCATACACAAAAATTAATTCACGCTGGATCATAGATATAAATGTGAATGCTAAGCCAGCCAAGCCTTTAGGAAAAAACTACAGAATACTTTAAGGAACTTGAGCTAGGTAAAGATGAGACGGAACACGAAAAGTCACTAACCATGAAAGAAAAGAGTGATATACTGGGATTCATTAAAATTAGGGATATGTGTTCAACAGAAGACAGTTTCAAAAGGGTGAGAAAGCAAACTGCTGACTAGGGGATGTCTCTGATACAGTTAAAAATCATAAGAGAGAGCTCAGTTAAAAACGAGCCAAAAAATTGAAGATATGTCACAAAAGATAATATCCTTAGTCATTAGAGGGGCACCTGGGTGACTCAGTTGGTTAAGCATCATACTCTTGATTTCAGCTTAGGTCATGATCTCAGGGTCATGAAATCGAGCCCATATCAGGCTCTTTGCTGGGCATAGAGCCTGCTTAAGATTCTCTCTCTCTCTCCCCTTCTGCCCTTCCCCACCTTCATAGAAAGAAAAAATTTAAAAATAGTAAATATATCTTATATACATATATCCGTAGTCATCAGAGAAACAGAAATTAAAATCACTTTGGAAAAATGTTTGGTAGTGGTAAGACTAATTATGTCTATTTTTGTGATCCAGCAGATCCCTGCCTGGGTATATATATATATCCAACAGAAACAAGTGTTTATATCCATCAAAACAGTATATCAGAATATTCTAGCAGCTTTATTCATAGTGTCCAAAAAAGTAGAAACAACTAATATCCATCAATAGTAGAATGGGATTCCTTTTTTTTTTTTTTTTTTGGTACATTCATATAATCAGGTCCCGCATAGTAATGACAAAAAATGAACCACCGACACCCTCAGCCGTGTGGAGTGAGAGAAGTGAGAACATACTTTGTGATTCCTAATGTCAGGCCCAACCAATCTCAGGCGATTGGAGTCCCAACAGTGGCCGCCCTTGGGGGCAGTTCCGGCTGGGTGGGTGGGGGCCTGTGGGGGTCCTGGGGCACTGGGACCCTCTACGCGTTGATCTGCTTGGTCAGTATGATCATTGGGCGGGACGGACACACAGGTGTATACGTATGTAAAAATCCACGGAGTTCACTTTCCCCTCTGTCAGTTAGAGCTCAAATGCAAAGCAGTCACGCTAGTGGCTATCTACAAATGCAGATGTGCCCACACCCAAAGAAAGCAATGTCACTCCGGCCTTAGTGCATGAGGCCAGGGCGCTAGGGCGTCTCTCCTGTGCTAGCGTGGGTGGTGTCAGGGCACGGCCCGGGGCTGGACACGGCCTCCTGTCACCGGTTGTCCAGAGGCCCCCACGGGTGGCGGACTGCTGCTGCTGGGGGTGGGGTGGTGGCCGTACGAGGGGACCACGCTGAAGAAGGGCCAGGCTCAGGGCTTCCCCGCTCTGGCAGGACAGTGTCCAGAGCACAGTTTTTAAATGCAATTTATTAGAATATGCATAGCATAGAGATTGCCATTGTAACCATTTTTTTAAGTGTACAATTCAGTGGCACTGAGCACATTTACAATGCTGTGAGACCTTCACCACCATCTTCCTCTTGACTCTTTCATCCCCCAAATGGGAACTCTGCCCCTATTAAGCACTAACTTGCCATTTCCTTCCTCCCAGCCCCTGATACCCACCCTTCTGCTTTTTGTCGCTATGAATCTGACTTCTCTAGGGACCTCACATCAGTGAAATCATATAGTGTCTGGCTTCTTTCACTGAGGACAATGTTTTCCAGATTCATCCTTGTTTTAACATGTCAAACATTTCATTCCTTTTTTAAGACTAAATAATATTCCGTTTTATGGGTAGAGCACATTTTCTGTGTTCATTCATCCGTCGACGGACATTTGGGTTGTTTCCACCTTTTTTCTCTTGTGAACAAATGCTTCTCTGGACACAGGTGTGCAAATACCTATTGAAGTCCCTGCTTTCAGTTTTTTGGGGTGTATGTACTCCGAGGAGGAACGGCTGAATCACGGAGCGCTGTTTTTAAGAAGCCACTGTTGAGTCCAACCACCTGGAGATGTATTTGGTGTGAGGTAGGGCCTCCACATGTGTGTGCTTTGAAGCTACCCGGGTGATTGTACGGAGCAGCCAGAGTTGAGAACCTCTAGACCAGGCGAGTGACAGAGGAAGGACCAGAGCAGGCAAGAGTGAGGGGACAGGAGACAGGCCCGAGTGTGTCTGGGAAGGTGGGAGGGGTGAGTTCCCCCTGCCCCGACCCTGCAGTCCCATCAGCCTCCCCGTGTAGGAGACAGCGCTTCCTCTCAGTCAGACACTCATCTTTCTTGCCCTGCCAACCTCAGGGCTAGAGGTACCAGATGGAGTAAATTAAGATACAGGACACCCCGTAGAATTTGACTTTCAGATAAACAATGGTCCTTTGAGTGTAAGTATATCCCAGGTATTACATGGGATGTACTTAGACTTTAAAACCCAGGGCCGACGTCGGAGGCTGACGAGAGAGCTCCCCCCATGGGACGGCCGCCTGGCCGCTCCTGGGGACAGGCCTGTGTGCAGCCCAGATGCTGCTCTGCAGGGTGGAACTGACGCCAGACCTGCGAGTGGAGTGTGACCGGGGGGCCACATGCGCACCAGGGACGGTCACACAGGTCCTGCCCAGGGTAGTCAGCCTCTAGTGAGAGTGGAAGGAGGCCCCGCCAGCCTCAAGGGGGCAGGATGGAGGGCAGGTGGCCTCGGGGGGCCTCGGGGGATCTGAAGGCCAGAAGTCGGTCAGTATGAGAAGGTCTGAGCTGTGCTGGGCAGGGCCAGGCCAGACGGACGCCTTTCCCCTGGAGCCCAGCTTCCCCTTGCCCGCACATACTCCAGGGCCTCGTCCGTGCGCAGGACCCCGTGGAGGACCTAGGCTTGCTGGTGTTGCTGTCACTCAGACCCCATCCCTCAGGCTGAGGGATATCCCACAGCTGAGCCTCTGTCTCATCCCTGAGAAGACACAGGTCCTGACTGACTCATGAGCTCTGCCAACAGGTCCTGTGTTGTTCCGCGCTCCCCCTCTCGGGGCCTTAGTCCTAGCCATCTGTGGCCCCGGGCACGACGGCCAGCCTCTCTCCACCCGCCTGCACTCCGGTAAGCCCCGCGGAGCTGACCTCCTCCCTAAGCTGCCCTTCCCTCAGGCCACAGCCTCCTGGGTGCTCCTCTTTCCCACCCCGCCTTCCAAGACCCAAGAGCGCAGCTCTCAGCCCCCTTGAGGCGGCCCAGCACCGTGGCTACAGACCACTTGAAACCAAACAGCCTTTCCCAGAGGTGGGAGGAAGTGGTGCCTTTGCCGCATGACACGGCCCTCGTGAAACTGCTGTGCCCTGGGACAGAGGAGGGCCGGCCAGCCTGCACCCCTCCCGGGAGCCACCCTCAGGGTGGCCCGCGGTGGCCAGGAGAGAGACCCCAGCTTGGGGAAAGCCTGCGTGCCCGCTGAGACCCAGAGGAGCCCTGGGAACCCAGGGGCCTGGTTCCGCCCGTGGCCAGCAGCCCCCCGGCCCAGCTCAGTGGCACCTCGTGGCTCCCATCGCTCTCAGAACGACGCACCTCATCTCCATCCGAAGGGGTGGCTGGAAGAGACCCCTTGGGGCTGCTCACCAACAGCATCCCAGCCTGCCTGCACCGTCCACCCTGGGCCCTGGGGACCCTGGGACAGGTCTGGTACTGTCACCCCCATCTCACCGGTGGCAGGGGGGTCGGCAGGAGTGGAGCCCAGATGTGCAGATGCCAGGTTTTACCCCTGGGCTGCCCCGCACAGCCTCCCTTCTGCCCGCCTGCAGCACTTTCTGCTTACTTCCTGCTCCTCCTAGGAGCACCTCCTAGCCCACCATTAGTACCTGGGGAGCTGGGCTGTGTCCTCGGCCCATTGTGGGCTGTCCTTGGGCACATGTCTGTTTATTCCACAGGGCGAACTAGTCCTGCTCAGCAGCTCCCAGCACCCATGGGGACATCTTCTCAGCGCCACCCAGCCACTGCCCCCTAGAGCAGCTCAGGCCTTAAAAGTCAGGGTCCTTCCTGCCAGCATTCTCTCCCTCCTCCAACCTCTGCTGAGGCAGCCTGGGCTTGACTTACCTCCTGGGCCCCATTGTCCTAGGGAGGCCGAGACTGGGGGGCTGGGGCTGCGCCATCCCGGTGCTCCCGGGCTCAGCCCTGCTCCGGGGTGGTGGTGGGGGGTGTCCTGGGATTCTCTGTGGCTGGCCAGCTGGGCCTCGAGCCCTCAGGATCTGTGCAGGGTGGGAGCCGGGTCCTGCGGGAAGGGATGGGGAGGCGCTGCCCGTGCGGGGCAGGGGGGTTGCGGCCCGCCGGCTCCTGCAGGCCCCCAAGCCCACCAGCTGTCACGGCAGCTGGGGCTCCTCACCTCTTCCTGTGCCGGGCTCCACCTCAACCCTCCTTCCTGTCTGATTTCAAAAGCCAACAGCCTCTCAGACAAATCAATGAGCCGCGGCTGCCCGGATTGGCTCTGTCGCCGCCTGTAAGTCAGAGAGGCAGGGGGTGCCTCCAGGATCTCGATTTGAGGACCCTGCAGGCGTCATGCTCAGCAGAGAGGTCCAGCCAAGGCCACAGAGGAAAACAGCCTCAGCACCCGCAGACCTTTGTTTTTGGGGCGCTGGAGGGAAATGAGACCGGCTGCAGGGGCGTTTGGTGCCTTGCCCAAGGCCACACAGCAGGAAGCTGGCCGCTGCTGCGTCTGGAGCAGAGCCTGTCACTTCCAGCCTGGCACGCTGTGCGGTGGCCGTGGCCCTCGTCATCCCGTCTCATCCCCCGTGCTTTCCTCTCTCTAGCACCCAGCAGGCACCCGCGCCCCAGCCGTACCCCACAGCGTCTTCCTGAAGGCAGGCCGGACACACCCGGAAACAGCAGAGTATGGCAGTTCCCTCAGGCCCCGGAGGTGGGCCTCCGCACGTGGGCATGAAGGGGTGAGGGGGAAGCGCATGCCCAGAGTGGACAATAGGAGGAGAACCATGACAATAGAGGAAAAGTACAAGACATCCTCCGGTGACAGGGGGCAAGCCCCTTAATGTGCAGCCATGGGGACAAGGTGGGAGCTCAGGGCTGGGTGCCTCAGTTTTCCTAAGCAGGCCAACTGGGAGCCATTGATGGTCCTAGAGCAGGAGAGTCGTGGGCTCAGATGATGCAGCAGCTGGTGGATAAAGGGCAGTGGGAGGGGCTGTGTGCTTCTCTCAGCCTGTTCTCTAGAGCTGTGCGCAGGTGATGGAGGACGGGGGAGCAGAGGGGACTGAGGTGGCAGATTAGAAGTTCTCTGTGCAGTGACACCCTTCTGGGCCCCCTCCTTCCCTCCCTCCCAGCACTGCCTTCAGAGGCTCCAGCAGCTTGCCTGCTGCTGGTGGAGACGTGTGGGGGCTGCCCACGAGAAGCCTGCTGAGGCTCCGGGCCGTCAGAGCGCACACCGTCGCCGCGGCTGGGAGGTGTGCTGAAGGCGTCTGAAAGCAGGCCGCCCACAGGATGTTGGAAGCCGCAGGGGCCTGGTGGGTATCCGTCACAAGAGAGAGGCCAAGAGGCCCTCTCTGCTCCCCCCTCCACAGCTCACGGAGGGGGATCCTGAGCACAGGAGGAAGCAGCCTGCTCCGTGGGGGTCTCGGGCACTCTCCCCTGCAGCTTTGGCCTCCACCTCACACGGATGGCCCGTGGCCTTTCAGGGCTGGCCCATGGTCTCCCTCTGCCAGCTCCTCTGTGAGAGGCCGGGAGGCCTTTCCTCCTGACTCTCCTGGGCATTTATGTTTGGGGCACTGTCTCCCATGGCGGTTCTCATTCTGGGGCTCGCTCTCCACCCAGACTTGTGACGGCCAGACAGGCAGTGGCCTTGGCCCTTCCCAACTCAGAGACAGCCTGAGGCTTCCTGCCTGCAAGGGCGCGTGCCTCCCTGGGGGTTGTGCAGGCCCCTGGGGGCCCCCTTGCCTGGGCTGAGCTCGAGCTGGGCTGTGGCTTTCTGGTGGACCGACCATGGCCACGCCGGCCACAGGGAGGGGGTAGGCTGGGGAGGGCACAACATAGCAGTGCATGGGTGCTGCGTGGCTTTCCATGCTCTGGGGCTCAGCACACTCTTTTCTCATACTGGGTACCCTCAGGAGGCCGAGCAGGGCGTCTGGAAGGGAGCATCTGTCTGCCCGCTGCAGGCCTCGCTCCTCCACATCATTTTCCTTCTCAGCCAACGAGCTGGACCTAATTTTCTGGTTACCGAGTCAGGAGGTCTGGCTTCTGTGGAAAGGTCAAGGACCCCGCCTGTTCTCTGGTTGTGGGGGTGTCTTTACCACAGTGCTGGTTTTTAACCCCTTTGCCTGCCTTGCCTATGGGCTTGGGCCCTGGCCAGGCCCACTGCTGGCCCCTGCTGGCCCCTGGGGACACGCTGTGCATGGACCTAACCTGGCCAAGGCCCTCGGCCACCAGGCCTCGCTTTCCTCACACCTTTCCCTGGCCTGCAGCTTTTTACCTGTTTCAACCCTTCCCCCAACATCTTATCAACCTGCAGGTGGTAAGCTTCTGCCAGTCTGGGCTACCTTCCGAGGATCGAGGGCTCCCGGTGCGCCCACAGCTGCTTGTATAGGTCCAGGGTCTCCACAAGGAGCCAGTGAAGCCAGATAAGGACTCCAAGTGGCCTCCCACCTCCCCAACCCCACCTCACTTCCCTAAGACAGTCAATACTAGGGTAGGGGAGCAAGTCCTTGGTATAAGAAACACATGGTACCTTGTAGACCAGGCCAGATTCCATCTTTAGTCTCCTCTGCTGTTACCCATGGGACCTGAGCCCCAGACCCTGGGCAGTGTGCAGGCAGGGCTCGGCCCTCTCCACTTGGCCACGGACCAGGACACACAGAATGTGTTCAAAAATCCCTTTCACCTTCCTGGATGCTGCGCGCACCCGAGGCCCAGCTTAAGGTCCCCCTCTTCCAGGAAGCTGTCCCCTGAGGCCACCTGAGCACTGATCCTCCTGTCTCGCACGGGGACAGGTCAGTCTGGCTAAAGACTAGAAGCGCCTGCTGACTTCTGACCTCTCTCCACGGGGCCCAGGACGCAGCAGGCATCACGGGCTCATCCCGGGAAAATGCAGATTCTGACTCAGTGGGTCTGCGCAGGCCCAAGCCTGTATCCGTAACAGTTGCCAGGGTCCCACTGCCGGGCCTGGGCTGCATCAGGGGGCTGTCTGGATGTGGGCCTGCGGATTCACAGATGTGGACGAAGGGAGGACCACACATGCCTTGTCTAAGAACTAAAGGGACGTAAGGAGCTGGCAGGCCCGGGGCACCCGTTGCCATGAAGGACAGGCACAAAGGCCTTCTGCAGACACGGCTGTGGGCAGCGAGGGAGCTGGGGGTGAAGCTCCCAGCCAGCTTCCCTCGTTATCTTTCTACAGTGTGATATCTGGAAGACTGTTATAAAGCCTTTTTGTTTTTATTGCACATCATAGAAAATGGACTGCACTGTATTTAAAACGAGACATTCAGTGTATTTAAAACGAGACATTCACCCGCCAACTTTTCTTCCTTTCTGGTCATCACCTGTGTTCCACCCTGCTCCTGAGGCTGGAGACAGCCTTACTACACACCAACAAAGCCAGTTAACAAAGAACATGTGCATTCGGGGCCTTCAGAGCTGTGCTGGGCCCTCCTGCACTGCCCAGTTTGGGGACTGCTGGTGACAAGGACAGGTGTGCAGGACGGATGGGCCAGCAGAGGCCTGGCAGCATGAGAGGCTCGTGGACACCTGTGCTGGTGGAGGCTGGGATTGGAAGAGAAGGAAGGCGGGGCAGGGGCAAGCTGGCCCTGGGCACCTGTCAGGACGAGGACACACCTGACAGACCCCGCCCGCCGCCCTTCTGAAGCACCCGGGGCACGGCAAGTTTACCGGGAGACTAACAGCGGGCACCGACAAAGGGAGGGGCTGCGGGTGCCACGCTCCGGACATGACTCCAGGAAATGGAGTTGGGGACAGCCGACCCAGCTCGATGCCATGGCCCCTGTCACGGGGGTGGATGCAGTCCCCAGACCCACAAAGGGCCATGGAGGCCCGGGTCGCTGCCGGCAGCTGCGGAGCCTCACAGGCCGCTGACGGCCCGCGGTGGGGAGGGGCAGACCGGCCTGGCGGCTCGGCCCCTCTTCTTGCCCACCGGCTGCCGCCTCTTCCTGCGGAGCCTCTCCCTCCGGGCCGCGGCGGTGGTGAAGGTGACACAGTGGGCGTCCAGGAAGTCCAGCAGCTTCGCTGTGGCCACGCGGATGCCGTGCTGCTTCAGCTCGGCCTGCAGCTCGGCCAGCTCGAAGGGCTGGTACAGCAGGACCTTGCGGTAGAGGGCTGGCCTGGAGCGGATGTAGTGCCTCACGGCCTCCTCCGTGGCTGCTGCGGGCACGGCCGCCTGGGACGCGCTGCCCTCCTCCTCGCCCTCTTCCTCCTCTGCAGACTCCAAGGCCGCTCCAAACTCACAGGAAGAACTGAAAAGGACCAGGAACACCCTGTGACACTCCTCCTCTCCAGTGCCTGAGACCAGGAGCCCTCTGATGGAAGGAGCTCGGGTGTCCCCTGCGGAGCCCGACCCCGGCACGGATGGCCTCTCCAGGAGGCGGGAGGCTCCAGGCTGCTGTGCTCCCGACCCCCCCGCTGCGAGCCTGAGCAGGCTTCGGCCCTCGGCCACAGCCTACCGCCAGCAGCCAGGCCCCTCGTCCTGTGCGGCGAGGACACAGGAGCTCCAGAGGGCTACTCGGGAGGCTCACAGGGGACGGCTCTTCGCCCCAACAACATTGCCCACAGTTCCAATCCAGAAGGCAGTGGGATTTCTCGGCATTAGGCCTAGCTGCTGCCAACTCCCGGACCCGGGGTCAGAGGACCTACAAAGCTCCTGGCCCTGTCCTCCCACCCCGTTACCTTTGTGAGCTAAAGGAGCTGTCGCTGCTGTCCACGGATGAGGCCACTGATTCCTGGGAGGCTGGGAGCTGGGTGTCCCCATCAGGGTCTGGAGGCTCCTCCCTGGTCGGTGACGTGCTCGTCGGAGGGATGCTTCCACCAGGCTGTTTCTTCTGATGTCGGGGGCCCTCGGTCTTAGTGGATCCCTTGGACCCTTGAGGGAGAGGGCCAGAAGTGGCCTCCAGCTGGGCACGGCCAGCGGCCCTGGGAGCCTTGGAGGTCCGGCTGGCGTGGGTCTGGCTGTGCGGAGCGTCCAGGAGCACCTGTGAGGACTGGCTCTCATTCTCCGAGTCGGACTCCAGAGTCTGGTGAGTGTACTGGAATATCTCCTTCAGTTTTAGGACCATCTGGCGTTTGGGCAGAGGGCGGACCCCAAACCTGAATGGGAACACAGGTGAACTTCAGCACAGAGTGAACATTCTCAGCAAATTAATGGCTTTGTGTAAACGAAATCCTAAATGCCTAAGTTCTGTGACCACGTTCTGTATACCAACTGAGCTTACTCTGAGGAATACCCCAGAAGGGCCATGCCCAGGTTCAGTGATGGCGGCAGTGATGACACTTCTGGGGCCCAAGGTGAAAAGCAGCACTGACTGGGATGGGACAGTTTTCATGTTCTTTTAAAACATTAGGTCTCTTTTGGGACTGTTAAGGTAAGGGCCCATCTCCATCCACAGGGCCCGGGTAGATCTACTAACTGAGGGGCACCTGGGGTCTCATCTCGTAGCTTCTCAGGTAACTTGTAGTGTGGGGAACAGTGTGCAGAGAGCCAGCAGTCACACACGCTCCCATCCCCCAGCGGCTCCTGCTACCAGAGCCCCACGGCTGGTCCTCTGGCCCCAGCCTCGCCGACCCCAGACCCGCACAGGGGGTCGTGGACCACTCCTGAGCAGATTTTCAAGAGCACCACCCACCTGTCCAGTTCTTTCTTCAGGACAGGGGTCTCCATGATGGAATACCTCGGCATGGGCGTTATGGGCACTTTCGGGGGCAAGTTCTTCCGATTAGCACCTTCTAGGTAGAACAACAAACACGTTTCAGCACGAAGGACCTGGATTGACCTCCTCTGGGCTCAGCAGGAGCACCAAGACAAAGTTTAGTGCATTTGAAGAGAGCCCAGCCGCCTCCTGCTGCACCCCCTCCCCGCAGGCGGATGTCACACAGCACGTGACTAGTGCCACAGCGTTGTGCCGTGGGAACAGGGCAGAAAGCAGATTTGTGGCTGCCAGGGGCTGGGGGGAAGGGGCACCGGAGTGACTAGCGATGGCTGCGGCGAAAACGTTCTGGTGATGGCTGCGGAACATCGTTGAGGTACTAAAACCACTCAACTGCGTGGTCTGGCTTTTGTTCTGTGGCCACCTCTGTCAGCGTGCACTGCTCTGACACCACTGACTACACTCCCTCCCGTGACTTACTCATTCCCTAACTGGAAGCCTGTATCTCCCTCCGCAGGACATCGTCAACGTACTAAAACTCACGGAACTGTATAGTTTAAAGGGTGGGTTTTATGGTCGTGAATAATAGTTCAATCAAGCTGTTATTTTAAAAAAGAAATCAGTATGTTAAAGACAAATGGAGCAACTTAGGAATATGTGGACTTTGTTTTTTATCATTTTTATGAGCATGGAGCCCTTTGAGACTTCGGTGAAAATAGGCTATCTCCTGAAAAAAAGCATAAAATTCTTTATATAATTTGAGAAACTTTGTCACCTCGTGGAAGCCCACCTCGAGTGCAGACTAAGGTCCCTGGTCTGAAGTCTGTTTCTCACAGCACCACCTGGGAACTGGTCGGAACTGCACATTCTGGTCTCCGCTCTGGGGTGAAGCTCGCCAGGCAGTTCTGATCCCCACTCAAGGCCGAGAGTGCTGGTCAGTCATGCCCAGCGGGTCTCGGATTTTGGGAGGAAATGGAGCACAGGGTCACACGCAGGTCCTGTGCCCACAGGCTGCTTCCCTGCGGCCGGTCACTGCTTTGCACAGCCCTACCTGGCAGGGGACCAGGTGTGGGCAGCAGCACCTCAAGGGGCTGACCTGGGGACTCTGACTCTCCTGTGACTGACATGAGCGGGGAAACGGCGCCCCTTCATGGGCTTGGCGGGGTAGGTGACGAATGACTGTCCTCCCCACCCTCGCCCTATCTGGGGTTATTTTAATCGGGATGAAAACCCACCTAAAATTCTAAAGTGAACGAATCAGAGGCACTTAGTACATTCACAGTGTCCTAAAATCCACTGCACCCAACACCTCCACCCCTAAAGGAGGTTCTGCACCCCACACACTCCAGGTTCTCTCCTGCCCCGATCCCGGCAACTGCTCGTCTATTTTGTGTCTCCACAGGTCTGCTCATTGTGACATTTCCGGTGAATGCAGTTACATGCTGCGTGGTCCCCTGTGCCGGAGGTCTCTCACTGAGAGCCATGTTCTCGAGGATCATCCACGAGGTAACAAAGGTCAGTGCTGGCTTAGTATTCTTGAGTGGGGTTCACAGATGGGGGTTTTTAACAGGGGCCTGGGCGAGCCAAGGGACCCGGGCAGATCGAGGACCTGGCTAAGCAGCACGTCTCAGAGCAAGCCTGTTCTCCCTCCGCAGGGCAGCCCAGCAGGCCCCGCAGCCCGCCACCCCGCGCTGTCTCTCCTGCCCCCTCCAGCCCCTCAGTGTAAAGCAGTGTAACCACTACCCTCCTGCGACTCACTTGGCGTCTCCAACCCTTCTGACTTCTGAGCAGCAACATCAGCGCTCAATGCCTGGCCTAGAGGACGGGGCTCTGGAGACTTCTGGTCCTCTCCATCCCAGTCATCCCACAGAGCGGAGTTCAAAAAGCTTGGCCTGCTACTCCCAGGCGAGCTGGCCCTAGGGGGCTTCTCTTGAGACTTTCTCTGGCCAGCGCAGCTTCCGCAGGCGGCGGCGGTGACCGGGAGGGCTGGGGAGCGGCAGCCACTGCTATCTGGGGCCTCCCCGGCCTCACTGCCCGGACTGCTGGGGCTCAGGGGGCCGGTCCGCTCGAGGTTCACGCGGTCAATGGGAATCGGCGAGAGGGGCTCCACGTGCCAGAGGCAGTCGTCCACTGGAATCGGAGGGTCGCCGTCCAGCAGGGGGCTGCTGTTCGCCTGACGCGAGGCCGCCTCCTGCTCATCGTCGCTGTCCTCCACCTCCACCACCTCGCTGGCGATGGCCCGCCTCGGCAGGCTGGGCCCTGGGGGGCAGCGCTTCTGGGGCTGCCTGGTGAGATCGGCGAGGCTGCCGGAGATGGGACAGGGAGCTGGAGAGCAGTGCTGGTGGCGCCTTCTGGGAGGGCTCCTGACATCAGGGCTGCGGGCATGGAAGGGGACCAGGCATGAAGACGGTGTCTGGGGCGTGAGGACAGAAAACTGACTTGTGGCTTTGGGCCCACTCCTGGTTTCTAACGGGGCCCAGGGCTTGTCCTGAGCCAGGTGCCCCCCCGAAGCCCGGGACCCGAGGCCTGTCACCTGCGTCTGTGAGGAGGAGTCCCGGCCTCTGCTGGCCAGGGGCGTGGCGGGCACAAGCCATGAGGTATCCGTGGTGCTGTCCTCCTCAGGGCCGCTCTCGGGGTCACACGACAGCCGAGGGGTCCCTCTGCTCCCTACAGAGCCCCGGTTCCCTGCCGGCCCCTCCTCCCCGCCCTGCTGCAGGGAATCCTCTCTTCTCACTGGGCTGTGAAAAGTTTCCTGATCTGCATCGACATCGATGACAGAAAACAGCTCAGAAGACTTGGGGCTGACGTCTAGAACTTTCCGTTCTTCCAGGGGACCACTAAAACCTGACTTTATTTTGCTTTGTTCTAGCTCCACCTCTTCATCTGAATCCAATAAAAGAATAATCTCATCTTCTCTGTTCTTGCTGGATGGAGTATTCTGAGATCTGGAACTCAAACGGTCAGGTTTTGACTGGGTTAGGTCGACGGATAGAGACTTTTCTGGGGAGGTCAGAACTCCTTTATTTCTGCATTCCAGCGAGGAACCACGTTTTTCGCCCTTCTGGAGGCCTGGATCTTTAAGTAATGTGAGGAGGCTCCTGCTCGTCCTCTGCTTTGCTGGGGAGTCCTGGGAGGCCGCCCTGGGAGCTCGGACCTGCGGCTGGGGCCCTGGCGAGGGCGACTCATCCCCGAGACAAGGACGAGGGAGTGACTGGCCGGGACTCTGGCCTCCGGGGGGCTGTGACAAGCATGGGCTCCACGGGGGTGTCTGTCGGGGAGCAGGGGTGCAGGGGCTCCCCGCCCTCTGTCCCAAGACGGTGCCGTTGGCTTCCTGGAGATGGCTCGTTACCTGGGACAGTCCATGGCATCTTCTGGGAGTCGATGAGAACGGCCGGGCCTCAGGAGGATCAGCTGAGCACCAGAACGTGCCTTCCTTTCTCCCTTCCCTGCAGCCCCCAGAAGGGCCAGGGGAGCCGGAACAAGCCAGTGCTTCCTCTGGGGCCCCTGCTTTCTCCTCGTCCACACACTGTCCCGCGAGTGGCAGGGGCGTGCACTGTCCCGCGCTCTTCCGTGTGGCTGGGGCCTCTCCTCTTCCCTGACCAGATGATTCCATCTGTTCTGCATTTTCTGGCTGTTCGCTAACCTGGCCACTTGCTAGGGTTTGAGCAGACACCGGACCATCGTCCCCAAACTGGTCAGTTTCTCCCTTGATCTCTGGAGCTACTTCCCCCCGGAGCAGCTTTCGTTGAGTGGCTGCAAATTCATAAATTTCTTCCATTTCCGCTTCATTCACTTTTTCTCTGTCTTCTTCACCACTCTCAGATTTCAACAAAGCCTCTGCTTCTTCCTCTTCACCTACCCACATGGACCTCAAGAGTTCTTGGAAGTTCTCCGCACGGCTTTCACAATCCTCGTCTTCCTTCTGCTTCCACGGTCCGTCCTCTGAACTGCTCACGTCAGGTGCTTGTTCGCACAGAAGAACAAGCTCACTAACCCCAAACCTGCAACAGAAAACGCCACGCATCACTGCCTGCGAGGCGGCAGCCAGGCGCCCAGCGTCGGCAAGGATCGGAGCGCAAGTCCTTGCAGGGAGGACAACTGTGCCTCGGTCCTGGCCTTCCCTGTGCTCTTGCAGCAACGGTGCCTCTGCACAGCCGGCAACACCCCAGGCCGCAGAGCTCGAGAAGAGATTCCCGGACCTTCAGGGCAGGGGTCACTAATCTACTGCCCAAACACGACGGGGCGCGTCGCGCTGAGCAGACGGTGACAGGAGTCGTGCTGCGGAGCTGGCGAGCCTGCTGCCGCGAACCCCAGGGACCAGACCTGCCCCAGTCAGCCCAGGCCGAGCGTGCGCCAGCCCTGCCACCTTCCCGAAGGCTCCCTGGTCTCACGGCTACTCTCAGGACCCCAGAGGCTGTGCTGATTCCTTCCCAGGAGTGCACCCGAGGGGTGACAGGGCCTCGGGCGAGCATGGTTCTCTCCGAGAGGCCCTCAGCCCTGTCGGGAGCTAGAACACCTTGCTTTGCTGAGGCACCTGCCGCCTCTCCTGACACTGTGTGGGTGAGCTGAGGGCCTGCACACCCCCCGGATCTACACAGGCATTACACTCCTGTTCACACTCCCGTTCCCTGGGACGCGGGAAAGAAGAGCCACCATGCAGCTTCTGCGGCCGAATGATCGAGGAGCGGCAGCGTCTGGGGAGCTAAGAGCCCCGGGACCTGGCAGGGACCGTCCTCAGCCAGCGCTGGGCTCGCCCGCCTGTGCCCGTTCTGGCCAGACTGCCAGTCGCTGCGTCCTGGGCAGGGCCACCACGGAGCATAAACCCGGGGTGAACAGGTCCTGGAAGGACTCAGCCCTGAGCCTCCTGTGGGCCGTCACCCTGCTCGTCCGTTAACGTCAGACACTGGGAGGCGAGCGGGAAAAGCACCGGACCTGTGGGCCAGAGCGCCGAGGCCGGGGGCCAGCCGGGGAGGCACGCCGGGGTCCGCGGTGTAGAGGTAGTGCAGGAGCGCGCGGGTGGCCTCCGTGCTCGTGTCACTCAGCAGCACACGCTGGCTCCGCAGATCGCCGTCCTCCGCCGCGAAGAAGCCTTCAGTGTTCACCTGAGAACGAAGTCAAGTACGGAAGGGTTACGACCTCCCAGAGGAGATGCGGGGCCACGCAGAGGGGCGACGGCTCTGTGCGTCCCCAGGCCTCCAGGCGGCCCATCCCCAGCACGGCCCCGGCGGGTGTTGCGCCAGCCTGTGGGGCGGGAACTGCGGTCAGGCCCCAACGCTTCTCTGTCGGCAGAGGTTCAAGCACCCAGTCGGTCTCCTCTTGACAGGCACATCAGAGGCACGAGAACTTTCCGGGAGAGACCAGCTGCAGTTTCCTGGATTCCTGCAGCACAACATTCAAGTTTCATGCGTGTCGGCACAGGTCAGCACAGAAATGTGTGCCAGCGGGTCGATCAGGACTTCATAATTACAGAAACAGAGGAAAATGGAACAGGTCTGGGGAAAATGGATTTTTTTTTTTTGAAAATGGATTTTTATTCAACTGATCTAGAAATGTGAGGCTCCCCAGTCCTCAGCTCATCTCCTCACGCCACTTCCTAACCTCAGCCGTGTCTTCCCACTGAAGCAGGTATGCTGAGAGAAGGGAGGGAGGTGGGTACACGTGTTGGGGGCAGGAGGCCAGAGGTGCGTGTCCGAAAGCACTCGGAGCGGGAGGGAGGAAGGGTGGGCACCGTACTCACATACTGCATGAGAAGGGGGCATCGGGCATAAAGCACGAACTTGTGGGCGTAAAGGACGTCCCCGCTGTCCGTCTGAAGCTGGACGTCACTCAGTTGTGGGTTGTTGACCATGGCTCTGAAGTCGGCCAGCAGCAAACCGAGGGGGAGCTGGAAGGAGGGGAGCGGACGATCTCACAGGGATTTCCCCGACTTCAGGGGTGCCTTAAGCCCCTGACTGCGGGGCTCCCACACGGGCCCCACATTTTGTCGCCCTAAGGCTCTCAGCAGTACACACTAGCACAACGCTGGCTTCTTTCTCAAATTCCATTCCACCAAGTCCCCCGACTGGACACAGGACCGGGGGAGGAGACGACAGTTGGACACACGAGGGACGTGGTGAAGCTGCAGCCGGGCTCAGCGCTTCCCAAACACCGCGTGCAGCCCCGATGTGACGGGCAGGGACCCTGAGCCCAGATCGTTTGGGTGCCCGGCTGACAAGAGTCTCGGTCCTTCTCTGACTACACGCCTTGGTCATCAGGTAGACCTTGGGGCGACGTGTTTGGCTGATGCCGATCTACGAACAGGATGACATCCACTTTAAGGAAAACCCAACTCCCAACCCAGCATCACTGACACAGAACGTGAACTCTTAGCTGGAGACCAGCCGGGTCCTGCACGTCGGAGGCGCACAGGTGGTCCTGAACAAATTGATGAAACTTGTGGGGGGATGAGGCCATCTCACAGAGCAACGGGGATCTGAGGCCGAAGCAGGCTCCCAGGGCTTGGCTACTGAGTTCAAGGACAGTTCAAGGACAGAAGGGACAGACGCCTCATGGCAGAGCCCTGGAGCGGGACAGGAGGCTGCTGTGGGCTCTCAACTGGCTTAGCTCAGAGGCTGTTGAGCGGGTCGCGGACACATGTGAGGCCGCTAGGAGCTGACTGCACGGAGCAGAGGACGAGCTGCGGTGGCCAGGACCGCAGAGTGGGGAGCAGGGCCGGGCCGCACAGCCCTTGACAAGGAGCCCCAGTGCTTACCGCAGCTTGGCTGCCCCTCTCCGGGGGCTTCTCCTTGGGTGGCAGGACAAACCCGGTCGGAGGAAGGGCTGTGGGCGACACATCCATCCCTGGGAGAAGGAGCCACAGGTTAAGGGAACATCACCTCCTGGCTACGTCAGTCTCTGGGAAAGAGCATCAGGTGTCGGTCGGCTGACCTCAACAGCGCCCCGGGGATCCTCTTTACCTGAGAGCTTCTTCACTTCAAGTGAACCACCCACTGAGATTGTCCCTGCGTCCCCAGAGGCACCCAGGTAGTAAAAACAGTCTGCACGATCACTGGCTCTGGGCGAGGGCTCGGTCCTTGGTTAAAGTTGGAGGAAACTGTGACACACTTACCTGTATGACATCCAATTTTGAGGAGGAAAGGGAAAGCACTTACAGAGACCACGTTCTCCCACCATATGGGGCCAAGCCAGAGAACCTCGGATCTAAGCACCTGTCCCCGGGGCCACAAGGTCACGGCCACAGTCATGGGAGGGAGGGCTGGGAGGGTGGGGCTGGTCCAGGTCTCCCATCTGGGGTCTCACCTGCAGCCCCTCCTGAGCGGGCCGGGGCCCCACTGCAGGCCCACGGGGTGGCGCTCAGCCCCTCTCCTGCCAGGTCCACAAGGTCCTGCAGGGCCTGGCGCTCTCTCTGGCTGGCGGAGGGTGATGGGTCCCTGGGGCCATGACCCGCAGGCGGAGCACTAGGGAGAGCAGGTGGTGTTCGCACCCCCGGCTCTGGCTGATGAGGCAGCGTGGGCTCCTGGCTAAGACCCTGGAAGAAATCAGGAGGCCGAGTGACCGTGTGGCCACTGCAGCAGCCAGCACACAGGTCTGTGAGAGTGCCAGCCACAGTCCAGAGCAACCCTGGGTAGCTTTCTCCCATCACGTCTCTCAGTGGGCTTCTCCATCACGCTGGAGGCCACATCTGTTGTGTCTGCATCTGCGGAAAGGTCCCCGAGGGTCCTGTCTCCCTCATGTTATCCGAATGGCCTCAAGCCTGCAGGGACTCGAGGCCCGCCTGCAGCAGGCCCCTCTGGTTCCTGGGCCCCAGCACGGGCGCATTATACCGGCCCCCTGGGGGTGGGCCCTGACTGCATTTCACACACACCCTTCCGGAACAGGATATGTTTGGGAACCAGTGGGCCTCCCTGTTCTTCCCCGGAGAGCCATCAGCTGCCGTACAGAGAAACACACTACAGCCTGACTTCCTACCCGTCCCTCCTTTTCGGACTTTCTGTTGATGCCCAGGGCTGCCGTCCTGGCTGCCAGCCTCTGCCCGGAGCCCCCCGTGTGCCTAGAGGGGAGGACCCACCTTGGCGGGCCGCTGGGGCACCATGGAAGGGACCAGGCTTTCGGTGTAGAAGTCTTCCAGAACCCAGGCTCCAGTCAGGGCGCTGCCCTCCCACAGAAAGTTCTGCTTCCCCCCAGGTGGCTGCAGATGCCGGCTGGCCTTCTCCCACTCTTCCTTCAGGATCCTACTCGCAGGAAGTGGCGGTGTGCTGGACAGCTCCATCTCCTCCGCGAAGAGCTGGGCCACTCGGTCCTCTGTCTGCCTCTCTCTGGCCTCCAGGTCCTGGACTAACAATGGGGGAGGACACACAGGCGCTTTCCTCTTACGACTCTTCTTTTCTGAGGGTAAACAGAAGCACAGAGTCAATGACAGAGCTGCCACACACCCTGAGGCCTAGTGGTGGCAGAGCCGGGGGCTGCATCTACCTGCCCCCAGTCTTATCCTCTCGGAGAAAGCGCTTTCCAGTCTGAGCACCGAGGGCACAGCGTCCCGCTCCATCTCAGACCGGGACAGAGCCATGGCCACCAGCAGGTCCTCGGACAGCGCCTCGGGCTCGTTGGCCTTCCGTTTCTTCTGCAGCTCCTTCCTGTTGGGGGCGCCCTTCCGCTTCAGACCTCCAACGTGATTGCTGAAGCTTAAAAGGCAGCCAAACAGAAAAGTTAGCAAGGCCAGAGGTGTGCGCACTTCCTGTTCTGAGGGCGTCCCCAGTGGACGAGAGAGGCCTGGACCCCTTCTCCTCTATGGCGGGGACAGAAAAGACACAAGTGTGGACCCATCAGAGGCACCGACTACTCTGGGGTTCACTGTGCTCATCCTGTTGCCTCGTGTAACCTCACATGATGCTGGGCCAAGTTCAGTGTGGTCCAGAGAGGGAGGGTCTGGGTCCTTCCATGTGCTGCTACCCTGCTGAGTTCTTGGCAGGTGCGCAAAGCTGTGAGTGGTCCCTGCAGACCCCAGCCATGGCCAAACCCTTCCAGTGGAGTTAGCGCTCAGTGGCTCTGAGTCAGCTTCCCGGATTCCGCCAACTTCTGCCCATCGATACTTCACATGCCCCTCAGGCAGTCCTGGCCACAATGGCCATGACCGAATCCCTTGCCCTCCTGCAGGGGCCTGTGGGCATTGCCTCTGCCCAAGGCCCGAAGGAAAGGCCTCCTAGCTTCGACCACCAACATGGTCAGCCAGCCTGGAGGTCAGTGTATGGTAGTAGCTCATTTGGCTTGGAGATGTGCTTAAAGCTGGAGAACCTTGGGACGCCTGGGTGGCTCAGTTTGTTAAGCAACTGCCTTCGGCTCAGGTCATGATCCCGGAGTCCTGGGATCGAGTCCCGCATCGGGCTCCTTGCTCGGCGGGGAGCCTGCTCCTCTCTCTCTGCCTCTGCCTGCCTCTCTGCCTGCTTGTGTTCTCTCTCTGTTAAATGAATAAATAAAATCTTTAAAAAAAAAAAAAAAAAGCTGGAGAACCTAGAGTGCCTGGTGAACCCCAACAGGCTGAGCAAGAAATAGGGCAAAGGCGAGAGAAAAACTGGGAGCTGTCGGGGTGCTCCGGAAAGCACTCTTTACAGAAACTCGTGCTGTCCCCAGGGCCCAGGGTGGCTCAAGAATCTCAGGTATCGCCTCGGAAGATCTAAGCAAGCCCTAATTCACTTCCACTTCCCGGGAAACCCACATGATAACCACAGCCTCCCAGAAGGCAAGGAGCTGTCCCAGCATCTGACTACCCCAGAGCACCGCACACCCTGGGCTTGGCCTTTGGGCAGAGGAGGCTCAAAGCCTCAGTGAGGGTGTCCGTTTGCTATAGTTTTCTACTTTATCAGCCTTCTAGAAGGACCCACACGTATCTTGTTTCTCTTCCCAGGTATTGAAAAAGCAGCTATGTTTCATCTGAATAGGTGGTTTCCGTCCAGTCCTGGCGAAAGGCAAGCAGTGGCTTAGACAGTGTCGGTGCCAGGACCTTCGGGCTTCCAGTTCTGAGATGCTAGTGCTGATACGGACAGGCTCACCAGCTAAGAGTCTGCCTCTGCCCACCGCACTCCTGCCACGGGCCGGGCTCAGATGCCTGTAAGCTGTGTGCAAGGCGGGCCAGGGGAAACAGAGTCAGCACCCTTGGCCTTCCTTTTGTTCTTGACAGCTGTCAAAGGATAGAAGTCCAGACCTGCAGAGGTCCAGGACCAGCGCCGGCGTGTTCTCTGTAACGCGGCATTCCCATCACCGGGCGGTGTGGAGGGCAGCGGAGCTGCTTGGGTGCCTCTGATCTGCAGGCCAAGGACTTGCTCCCGGCTAGGAGCGAGGCCTCCTATTGAAACACCCGAGAATTTAACTCATGCACGTTTAAGAAAGGGAAACAAAAAGGCGTGTGTTTGTCTGGCCAACTCTGTGAACTCTGCTGAGTCCTCTTCCGTGGGCGGGAGGAGACCCGGGCTGCACGGAGGCAGAAGCCGTGGCACGCCACACAGGAACGGGTGAATGGACACCGTCGAGTGCGACACCAGATTGCTCGCCGCTCCAGAGGACACCGGTAGGACCCCGAGAATGGGAGCGTCTCAGGAAGGACCTCGGGAAACCAGTCCAACCAGTCCTTTCTGCAGACACAGCCACACGGACCAGTTCAGAGCCTTCGAGGGTACAGAACCTATTGCCTTCTCAGTCCCGGCGGAGACGGTGCCTGATTTCCTCTCCAATGTTTCATTTCCAGAATCAAGGAGGGTTCCAGGCTCTATTGTTCTCTAACGCTACAAAAGGCTTTCAAAAGAAAAAACCAGAGTATTCTGATTTTCCTCCTTTTCAGTGACTCACCTCGAAGCCGGTGTGCCACAGGCCCCGTCGGGCTGAGCTGTCTGCAGCCGCACGGCCTGGAGCAGGAGCTGGGGGCCGACTTCCATCTTCACCGCGCACTGTTTCAAGTGGCTGATTCTGCTCTTTGGGCTGAGAAAGGGCTTGCCACAAATTGGGCATTCGGGGATCCGAGGTGCGGGGGGTGTCAGTGCCTTTTCAGCCTCATCCAAGCACCTGGAGGAAGACAGTGAACATGGGAGAACCTTCTCCCTGGTGACATGCGTCCACGTCAGAATGGACAACCCCAGCCTGTCCTCCCGAAGCCGCCACCTCCACACAGCCTGCCGTCAGCGTCCAAACCCTAAATTTAGGTTCTGCTAGCAAAGGTGGCTACCGAGAACAAGGACACATCTGACAGTGGCAATCCTGCTCCCGAGTCTGTGCCCCGAGGAAGTGAGAGCAGATACTCGAACCAGCACAAGAAACACACGGTCACAGCAGCTCTGTGCACAACATCCAATGGCAGAAACAACCCGCACGGCTATGAGTGGATGAACCAGACATGGTCTCCCCATCAGACAGTATTTTTCACCCGCAGAGAGGAACGGAGTTTGGATCCGTGTTCCAACCTGGATGAACCGTGAAAATGCTACGCTGAGGAAAGGAAGCCAGACGCTAAAGGCTACGTCTGTGTGACTCCACTCACAACTGGCACGGACAAATTCACGGTTGCTGGGGCTGGCGGAGGGGGAAGGAGGAGCGAGCGCAAACGGGGACAGGGTTTCTCTCGGGGGTAACGAAAATATTCTAAAATCGACTGTGGTAATTAATGGCTGCACGATTCTGTGAATATAATAAATAAAAGCCATTGAATTGTTAACTTTAAAAGGATGAACTGTGTAATATGGGACTTCTCTCAAAACAGAAAGCCATTTGCAAAACCAGTAAGGACAGGCTGACACGGTCAGGTGTGTGGTCACAGTCACGTGTCCCAAGATCCCCCCCACAGATCCCCTGGGGCTGTCACACCCACGGGAGAGGTGACCCCAGAGTGGGGACAGTCAAGCTGCTCCTACCGGTTCACGTGCTGCTCCCTTCGTGTCAAGTTCATGGCTGAGAGGTTCTTCTGACAGATCTGGCAGAAGAACAACCCCGTCTCCTCCAGGTTAGCCTCCCGGGCGGATGGTCGCTGCTCCCCAAACTCCTGCTGCAGGACCAGGGCCACTGCAGCGTCGCTGTCTATGGCGGGAAGCCCAGGCGCAGACCCTGTGAGGAGGCACAGTGTCCGTGAGGAGGGGCTCACGCTAGGAGCTCTGCAGCCTGTCGGAGCGCGCACGGACAGCAGAGAGGGTGCGGGGAGAGCACACAGCACCACTCTGCCTCCGCCAGCACCGTCCAGGGCTCCCGGGGCGTACTTCTCAGACTCCAATGTGCCTAAGCTGCCCCCGAAAGCTTGTGAAAATGCAGCTTCACATCCCGACAGGCTAGGTGGAGCTTCCGGAGACTCCCCCTTTGGAACAACCCCCAGGCCGGGAGACGCTGCTGGTGCAGGACCGCTGTTTGAGTACAAGCTCCTGAGAGCCCACTGTTCATTTTTCCCATTTCCGCTAAAGTCGTCTACCTCCGGCGTTCCAGCTAACAAGGCTCCTATTCCAATAAGTCTAGGTTTTCTCTTCAAAGCTCAGCCTTTCCTACTGCTACGACCTTCTGTCGCCCGTCCTAGAAGAACCAGGTCACAGTGAAATGTCTTTCTCTCTCAAAATGCAGATTCTCCTTCCCAGCATCAGACAAAAGGGTGGACTGACGGACTCT
Organism: Nasua narica; assembly: GCA_028533885.1. Classification (NCBI taxonomy): domain Eukaryota; kingdom Metazoa; phylum Chordata; class Mammalia; order Carnivora; family Procyonidae; genus Nasua; species Nasua narica. The sequence continues at coordinate 2,562,964 of CM052805.1, forward strand.
GGCCTGGAGGTGGCTCCCAGGGTGGCCGGGCCCACCGCGCGGCCCTCTGTCCCATCGATTTTGCTGAAGCCGACTCTACGCACTCACAGGGGGATGTGGAGAATTTCATAAATCCCCAGTTCTTGAATATTCCTGTGGCCTGTCACTCTTCCACTGACGCCAGAAAGCATCAACTTTATTTTGGTGCCCCCCCCCTTTAAAAGATTTTATTTACTTATTTATTTGTTTATTTGACAGAGGGACTACAAGCAGGCAGAGAGAGAAGAGGAAGCAGCCTCCCCACTGAGCAGAGAGCCCGATGCGGGGCTCTATCCCAGGACCCTGAGATCATGACCTGAGCTGGAGGCAGAGGCTTTAACCCACTGAGCCACCCAGGCGCCCCATCCGTTTTGTTTTTTTTTTTTTTTTAAAGATTTTTATTTATTTATTAGAGAGCGAGAGACTGAGAATGAGAGGGGAGAAGGTCAGAGGGAGAAGCAGACTTCCCGCAGAGCCGGGAGTCCGATATGGGACTCGATCCCGGGACTCCGGGATCATGACCCGAGCCGAAGGCAGTCGCCCAACCAACCGAGCCACCCAGGCGCCCCCGTTTTTTTTTTTAAACAAAGAAATGGTTTCTCTGTCCTGCGCACTGAGCCTTCCTGGGTATGCCATGAAAATCTCTGGGAACAGCTGAGTCACGTGTAGGGCCAAAACTCATGTCACGGCTGAGCAACTCCGACGCGCCGTCGGGGCTGCACGGACTGATGCCGTGGCAGCTGTCCCATCACTGCCTGTGCGGTCCTCCTCGTTGCTCCCAGGATGCAAACACGCTGCCAGGAGACTACATACTTGTTAGCTTTAGGGCCATCAATAGTCTCTGTTTCTTGCCCTTTTGTATATTTTCACCAGTGATAAGGGCTTATGTCGTTTAGGGAGTAAAGCTAAAGTAAAGCTCAGAACCAGGGATCTGACACACCTCTGGGGCAGTATAACGGGCCGGGCACAGCACCTGCACCCTCGGCGCTGAGCTGTCTTCATCTGGGGCCGCCCGGCCATCTGGTTCACTCATCTGTGATGCACCCCAGGGGCTACGGGAAGTGGCTACGTGACACCACAAGGAAACAATCAGACAAATCTAGAAAGTGGGAAATTTAGAAAGTTGTTCCAGACTCTTCTGAAAGTTAGTATCATGAAAAAAAAAAGACAAGGGGACTGTTCTAGTGTCTAGACTTGAAGAGACTACTGAACTGGGGCATATGCAGTGTGAGACTTAGAGTTCTGGTGGATCCTTGCTCAGAAAACAAGAAACCAGCTCTAAAGCTGTCCTTGGGACAAGTGGGAAAATTTTAATATAAGCTGGACACTAGGAAGTATTAGGGAATTAGGAGTGACAACAGTACCGTGATCCTTTAGGAGATCGTTTAGGGGAAGCATCATCAAGTCTGGTATAGAGGAATGGTATAGAGGTATAGAGGAATCATAAATATTTAGAGATATAGAAAATATATGGCAGTGTTAACAATTCTTATTTAAGGGGCGCCTGGGTGGCTCAGTCATTAAGCGTCTGCCTTCAGCTCAGGTCATGATCCCTTGGTCCTGGGATCGAGCCCCGAGTCAGGCTTCCTGCTCGTCAGGGAGCCTGCTTCTCCCTCTCTCACTCCCCCTGCTTGTGCTCCCTCTTTCACTGTGTCTCTGTCAAATAAATAAATAAAATCTTTAAAAAAAAATTCTTATTTAAGAATCGTTGAGGGTTTGGGGTTTGTTGGAGTATTTCTTTTTGACTTTCTGTATGGGAGAAATTTCATAATAAAAAGTCAAAATAAGAAGAGGAAAACATACCTTGTCAAAGAAGCTAAGTGAGAAGTGACCCAAGGAACCCTTCATTCTCTGGCTAGATACAATAAAGTGGCCAAGGTACAGTGCCCGGCACAGCACCCCCCCCCACCAGCAACTCAAGGAATATGGGTTCCTTCCTGCTCCCCTTTCTGCAGAGTTCGAACTTATCCCAGATGGGAATATACAAAACTCCCATCATACCATTCCCTGCCATCATCTCTGGAGGGCCCCCTGGGGCATTTTCTTCAAGTGTAGCCTCCAGAGAGCACCCTTTCGAAGCACGCTGCAAACGCTCGGGGTCTGCTCTCTTGAACTGCTGCATTCGCTGTAGGACCAACTCTGCCGTCCGGGGTTTGGAGGGACTTGGTGCCGTCACTGTCCGACAGGAAGGAGCCGGCTGGGAGTTGCTGTCCGGAAAAGCCTCTGGCAAAGAGGAAAACATTCACAGGCATCTGTTCTAGCTGGAGCAACAAAACCTCTTCCATCAGATACAGGTTGGACCCAAGATTCAAGGGGTCCTTTACCAACTAGTTTAGGTTTAACGCTCAAGTATGAGTAGGACTAACTATTGGTAATGTCACCGTTGGAGGTAATATAAATAGACCTGTCGGAAGTACCTGTGACAGGAGGGGGCACGGGGAGTGACTGCTAATGAGCACAGGGTTTATTTGTGCAGTGATGAAAATGTTCTACAGTTAGCCAGTGGTAATGCTTACGCAAGTCTGCTAATACACTAAAACCACTGAACTGCCCACTTTAAAAGGGTACATTTTACAGAACGTAAATTCTTTCTATAAAGCTGTTATTAAAGAAATATTAATGACATTTTTATCTTCGTAGGTCGTAAGTTCTCCTCTAACTTGGTGTCCACAGATAGGCTCTGGTGGGGCTTCGTGAAGCCCCTGCAGGTTTATGCTAGTTTCACAGGTGTATGTGGGAGTGCGGTTTTCTGGGGGAATCATGCATAGCTTTCACTGCTCCCAAAGGGGCCTGAAGGACCAATGATGTTGCAGTGACACACCTTACGACAGTCTCTGTGAGCTCATTCTTTACCACTGTTCCACTGAGAGATCATGCTGACCACACTACTAAAAAATACCGTTTAAGATCAGGAAGTGAAGGTGAGAAATATTTAGAACACAGAGCCCAAAGATCCTATGCAAGGCTGGATCTCAGTTCTGCTTGAAGAATGCATGTTAAACATATGGTTCTATACACCAAGGGCAGCAGGGTAAGAAACCTGCTTCAAGCAAACAGGAAAAAAAAAAAACCAAAAACAAAGGTGTTCGGAGGAGAAAGGAAGGGCGTGAAGATTCTCCTGGGATTTACATCTATCTGGCAGCTTCCTACTGCCTTCGGAGCAGCCTTATTACTGAGCTGCCCAGCACCACTGCCACTTATCCAGTCTGGAAGGAGTGCAAGAGAATGAGAGAAGCAGCATATTTTCATGTTCCTGTAACTTGTGTCAAATGCATAATATAAACATTAATAGGAAACTCTATAAGGGCAGAGGGCCCCAAACATAATCGTGTAAAAATTCATACAAGTCTATTTTTTACGACCATTGTTTAAAACAGGAATTGGCCAACTATGGTCCTCAGGGGGCTGCCTCTTTTTGTTAATGAAGTTTGGCTGAAACACAGCCCATTCATTTGCTGACAGATTGTCTAGGGACTTGAGAAGTTGCAAACAGAGACCAGGGGTGCAGAGCCAAAATAATTTACTGTCTGGCCCTTTTCAGAAAGTTTTCTGACCCCTGGTTTAAAACAGTACAGTCACCTAGGGTTTCCTCTCTGGAAACGTCCTGGCAGTGGTTCTGGCCCAGTTACCTGTCTGGGTGTTCTGTACACCCTCCGGGAGTGCAGCAGAGACAAGCACGCTTCCCTCTCCATTCTCAGGGGGAGCGGGTTCACCCCTCTGCCACTTGGGTGCCCTTTGCTTTTTAGTCCTCGGGGCCTGGCTGCCAGACCGAGGCTTCTTCTCCCGGGGGCCTGGAAGGGTTTTGTCCTTGGCAGCGGTTGGTCTGGTCCTTTTCGGTTTGCTTATCTGAGTGCTGGTGGAGGTCTTTTGTGTCTTCCTTTCCCCCGACACTTCCTTGGTGACATTCTTCTTCACCCTTTGGAGAAAGCTGGCGCAGAGCTCCTTAAAATCATCGTCTGACTCATCCATCATCTGACCAGCTTTGAGGCTTGCAGGTGCTCTTCAGAGGCGTGCGGACTATCTGGGGGCCCGAGAACGAGCCAGGGCCTCCTTCAGACTTGCAGCTCCATTAAGGCTTCCTTCTGCTTCTCACTAGGACACCTGGAGTGTGCACAATTGAGCAAAAAGTAAAGTAGTGCTTTCCCGTCCATAAGGATCTAAAATTCCTCTCTTCAAGCTGAGTCCCTGTTAGCACATTTAGAGTTCACATGAGAGCTTTTGTTGTCCAGCAGATGCCTCTGAGATAGGATACATATGAACTCCACGTTCAGGTGACTGTCCAAGAGCTCCATAGTGATAAAGCACATTGGTTCATTTAATGTCACATCTATGGAAAACCAAAAGCATCTAAATGTTATTAGACAGACACTGCATTTTACGCTATTTTTACCACAAGGTCTATCTGTGTCAAACACTCAGGTACAGCCTAGTTAACACAAATTCATGGTCTTACAGGATATCACAATACAACACTGAGGGAGGGATCTGAAAACCCATCAAAGAAAGAACGTGAGCATCTTGGAAAGGTATTGTTTTTACTGAAATCTGGGGAATGCATCCCATGAAGGACGAGTCACTGCAGAAACAAGATGGCCAAATGGCGAAATGGAGAAAAACTCTTTCTTATGCCCTATCAACAAGCAACTTTATGTGCAGGGGGAGGGGCCAGCCAACGGAGAGAATATGCACTTGAATGCTTGGGAGGAAACAAGACAGGAGCACAGGAGGCTCCTCCATCACTGATGTGAGCAATGTTTTCAAATAAAAAAAGGGCCACTTTCCTCCACCCTCTCTCACTCAGCTCTCCAAACTCAGGTGACCGGAATGGTGACCACCACGAAACCCTGGCCTTATGGGCATGATTATTTACGCTGGCACGGTTTAGTGGGATTCAAAAATCAAAACCGAATGACCCAGTGACAGAAGGTGCAATCTCCTCCATCGTAGTTGTCCAATTAATCACCTATTTTTCCTGTGCAGGGCAGACAGGCATACCTGTAATCTACTCCGCATCCTCCTCTTCCATGTCACCTCCTTAGAGAAACTTCCCCTCATCCTTTATCCAAGTGGACCCTCTCCACTCCCGTTACTTTCCATCATCACACACTGTTTTCACAATTGTACTTCTCACAAATTACAATCATTTGTAATAACATTTATTGAATGCTTACGGTATGCCACGCATGGATCTGATTGCTTTACAAGTCTAACCCATGTGACCCTTAGGACAATCCTATTCCATGGACTCTACTGTCATCCCTTTACAGCAAGGAGTCAGGCCAAGAATGAGAAACTGGCTCAACTTGACACAACTTTTGAAGTGGCAGGGCTGGGATCAAATCCAAGCGAGTGCTTCTAGGGCATTGGCACCTACATTTTTATCCAGTTACTTATTATGTGTCCCCTACTAAGCTCAAAACTGAAGCAGGGCTCATCTATTTTACTCCATATTCTCTTTGGCTGATTAGACACCTGATTTGTAAAAAAACAAAAAACAAACCAACAAAAGACCCCCCCCCCCACCCGGAAACCACAACTCGACATTTGTTCATTCAACCGCAAAGACTTTGGTACAGTCGGAGAGGGGGCTGCAGGGATCAGTGCAGGGATCCGTGTCCGGGCGCCTCAATCAAGCCCGTGGGACGTGGGGAGCTAGAGCAGATTCCACCCTCCACACCCCGCGGAGACTCCACAGGGTCTGTGACGTTAGTCGACAACAGCCCACCTCCTATACGTGCTCGCTCAGTATTTGCCAAAGGAAGCTGCAAGTTTCCGGAGGGCTAGGGACTTGCGTCTACGCAGCTCGGTACCCGCCCAGCCGCCTGGCTAGCAGCAGGCGCGGAATGAATGAGTGGGCTGTGCGAGGGGGACCCTCCCGCTCCCCCCGACCCGGTGACACACCGCAAGCGGGCGGGGGGCTCGGCTAGGCGGAGGGCTGCCAACGACTCTGGCGGCTACGAAGCCAGGCGGCGACTTCGGATCGCCAGTCTGACCCCCGGGCCGTGACCCCGTAGGTACCCGATCCCCTCCTCACCCTTCCTCCCTCCCGGCGGCCCCAGCCCCCTCCACCCGAGCGCAGCTCCTGCCTCTACACCGCGGGCGAGAAAGGCTCTTCTCCCTCACCCCCGACAGCGAGAACTGCCCCAGGTGACCGAACCTCCTCTCCCGACTGCAGACTCCCAGCCCTAAAGCCCGACTCCTCCTACCTCCGGCGCCGCCGAGGTACCTTCTCAACCGAGAGCCTCGCGCCTACGCATGCGCCAACCCTCGCCCCACCCCGCAGAGGATAGAGCCCGCGCAGGCGCGGAGCGGCACGAGCAGCCCGCTTCCCGTCGTCCTCCGCGGTTCAGGCGCGCGGCTGCGAGCGTTTCCGGACTGCTCGAGGCAGCGCGCGTCTGAGGGCGGTGCTCGAGGCCGGGGTGGCCGCAGGTGTGCGCGGCGTCCCGCGAAGTCTGTTAAGTGTTGGGGACCAGACAAGGTAAGTTGAGGACACCGCCGCAGTATTTAGTTGCCGTTTGGGTCCACCATGGTACCCACAGGAAAAGTTTGCGGAGGCAGGGACTACCCCTCGGAGCGCACCTGCCCGAGGGAGGGTCTTGGAGACGCCCGAGCGCGGCCCGCGGGGGCGGGACAACCTGGCCGAGGTGGGAGCTGGCGTGCGGAGGCCCAGAGGTCGTGTCGGGAAGCTGGGGCCGCGTCGGGGCTGGCTGGTGCGAGCGGTCACGTGCAGCGGGAGGGTTTCGCCTCGGGCTCCAGCTTGAGGACCTTGTGGCAGCCGGCAGTGCTTGGAGCCCCGGCCCGGGCGTCCTCGGGAGACGTCGACGACCCTGAGGAAGGTGCTGGAGAGGCAAGACTGGAAGCCAGAGGAGCCCACAGGAGACGTGAGCGTGGCCCGGAGTGGACGTTGGAGCGGAAAGGATGGAGAAGTACTTAGGCGTCCGCATTGTTAAGATTTGTAGCTTTTTGGCCTGAGCGTCTGGAGTAGAGTGTGGTTCGGTTTACTGAGATAACGAACACAGGAGTAGCAGCTTTGGAAGGACGAGAATTCCTTGAGGTGGGTTTGTTTCCGAGACGTAGTACCGTTAAGATTCACGGTTTTAAAGCGTACAATTCAGTGGTTTTTCGTACATTCTCAGGGTTGTGCCGTCATCACCATGTCATTCCCGAACATTTTGTAAATCCAAATAGAAATCCGTCTGCCCAGGAGCAGATCCTCCCCCGTCCGCCTTCCCCTCTCCCCTGGCCCCAGCAAACCGCTGTTACTATGGATTTGCCTATTCTGTTCATTTTATTTAAATGCCATGTGCAATCTGTGGCCTCTTTTGGTCTGGTTTTTACTTAGCACAATGTCTTTAAGGTCCATCCATGTTGTGGTTAGAATTGGTTCTTCACTTTTAGTGGCTGAATAATACTCCCTTGTATGGTTATTCTGCATTGTTTATCAGTTGGTGGACTTTTTTGGCTGTTATGAATAATACCGCTGTGCACAGTGTTGTAGGAATTGTGTGTTTTTAGTTTTCTCGGACTTATACCTAAGAATATAATTGCTGGGTCATACGATACTTAGTTGCGAGTGTTGAGTTTTAAATGCTCATAGGACTCCCAAGAGATTTTTCTGTATGGTTTTGGGAACCTAAGTTGCTTTGTAATATGGTTTCCAATTGGATTAGTTTAGTAAACAGCGCAAGAGTAGTGGCAGTATAGAGGCATGGTTGGAGTGGAGTGTCTGATTTGTACCCGCGGGATTTTAATTTATAGAGATGACTAGGTGACAACGTAGGCCAATGCCATTGGAAGAATTTGTTATATTTCCAGATAGAAGAGGGTATGCCATGCCCCATGGGGCCACAGGGAGGGTTTTGGTCAGGAGGCAGAGCAGGAGACAGGGGAAGGCCTAGTTCAGAGCCTTTATTCCTTGAGAAAGGTAAGACAGACCAGAGGAAACAGTTTAGGGTTGGCTAGTTTTAGTAATTCTGGTGGGCTTTGGGCTGTAGCGGCTAGCTATCTGCCTGGTCCCTGGCTCTGGGATGACTTAGGGCACAGAAAATATTGGTTTGGTCTGTGAGCATTAAAGGAGTTGATTGCTTGGAATGTGAGAGGCTGCGCCCAAGTAAGTTGATTACCATCTTTAGAATTAGCTAGCCCTGGGAAAGGCAGTCTTTCCCCACCAGCAAGGTTTTGAAGATGTCAGAACATCTTAAGATACAGAAAATTTTAAAAACATGATTGATACACATGGCTGGGTTGATATGAAGGCCAGTTGTAAAGGTGGTGCTGGTTTTTCTCTAGTTGAATTGGAAGTGCAGGGCCTCAACCCAGTTTAGAACTCAGATCTCTTACCGGCTAGGGGAAGAAAACCCTCCCTTGTGGGAAAAAAAAGGCCAACAAACACTGGCCATATTATTCTATTATTCTTTTAAGGAAAATTAGTTGAAGTATATTTTAGAGAAGGAAGTGTTCTTTAGACCTTAGATTTTCAACTGAATTACCTGTGGAATATGTTAAGCTGGAAATGCTTGGATACCACTCTTTGATCTGCTGAGTAAATCTTAGGCAACCGTTCCAACCTGTATCTTTTAAAAGTCTCGCAGGTGGTTCTGATGATCTTTAGATTAGATACTGATGATCACTATATTTAATTGTTACCTACTGATCCAGTCCTGTAAGCTAAGTAAAAGAGATTCCAAAAGCTGGGTGAGAGGTTATTGGGATTTAGAATTAGACATAGTTTTTCCCTTCAAGGAACAAAGTTCTGGGGCAACTTTCTCTTTGGCCCATGGTGAACCATGGGTGCTCCCTGACCTGGACCCTATTGTGATTTATCTCCCACAGAAGCTCTGAGGTTCACTCTGTTCCCCTGGAATTAGCCAGGAGTAGCCTAATGTAACAGAGACAATGTTAGTACTTTCATGTTATTTTGTTGGGAATACCACATGTTAACTGCCAGCGTTTGTGGCAGACCCTGCACTGCTAAAACACTAAAACCAGGGACATGAGGAACATTTAATATCTTAAAAGGTTATGTTTAATAAACCTTAGGGAGTTTATCAGAAAGAGAAAATGGTTGCAGAAGTGTATGGAAAATTTTGGATACAATGTAAGGAGTGTTATTCCAAGTAGAGGCTCTGTTTTTAAAGCCCTTAGGAGTTTATCATTTTTGGGTTCAAGGGAAATGGGCAAAAATTGAGTATGCTGATTATCACTTCCTTAGTCTCCTGGAATGTTTCCTTTTTGGAAACTTTGGGCATTTTCAACTGAGTTAATGTTTTAAACAGTTATCTGGAAGAAGTGAAAGGCCCTTGTCCCAGGTCTATGGTTTGATTGTAAATCACAAAACCAAAACCTGTCCAGCTCCCTCTCATTTGTCTTGGCAAGAGTCGGGGAGAGAGCAGATTGAACAAGGGGGAATTGTCTGTCTTCTCAGTTCTTTGGTCATAAAAACTTTTATTGTATAATCCTGTTTCCTACACTGCTAAAATTGTTGAAATCAGATGGAAGGACTGTTTTACATTTAAGAGTGTACACAGAAGTCATTCGGGGTTATGCTGCATCGCTCCGGTCTACCACTGCTACCTTTTGTGTGATGTAGTTCTATTAATTTTGTTAGAAGAGTTTAAGGGGAGATTCCTTGCAGATGTACTGGCCTCAGCTACAAAACAGCATTTTCCCCCAATGAAGTCGATAATGGAATTTGTAATTTTGTTTTTAAAATTAAGTCATCTTCTACTTAATATTGTTAAGATGGCAGTACTCCCCCAAGCAATCTGTAGGTTTAGTGTAATCCCAACAGCCAAAGTCGCAACAGCTTCCCCCCCCATTTTTTTTTGCAAAAATGGAAAAACATTTTAAAATTCATGTGGAATTGCAAGGAACCCTAAATAGCCAAAAAATCTTGAAAAAGAACAAAGTTGGATGTACACTTCTGATTTGAAAATTTACTATGAAGCTACAATAATCAAGACTGCACTACTGGCCTAAGAGTAGACCTGTATATATTAGTGGAATAGAGAATCTAGAAATAAACCCACATGTTCATGGGAAATTGGTTATTGACAAGAATGCCAAATGACGCCTTGGTGGCTCAGTTAAACCTCTGATTTTGGTTCAGGATCTCAGGGTCCTGGCATCAAGCGCTCCATTGGGCTTCCTGCTTAGCAGGGTGTCTGCTTGTCCCTCTCCCTCTGCCCCTTCCCCTGCTCTTTCGCTCTGTCTCAAATAAATAATCTTTTTTGAAAAAATGCCAAGATCGTTCCTTGGGGAAAGGAGAATCTTTTGAATGAATGTTTCTGGGACAACAGAATATCTCCATGTAAAAAAAATGGGAGTTGGACCCTTTATATCACATACAAAAGTTAATTCAAAATGAGTTAAAGACTTAAAAGGAAGAACAAAACCATAAAACTTTTAGGAGAAAACAAATCATGACCTTGATTTGACTGTGGATTCTAGAGACGACAAAGTACAAGCAAGGAACAAAAGACTATAAGATTGGATTTAATAAAAATGTAAAACTTTGTGCATGTAGGACCCTGTCAAGGGCAACTCACAGAGTTAGAACATTGGAAAGTCATATCTGATAAGGGTCCAATATCCACAATGTATAAAGAACTCTTACAGCTCAACAACAAAAAGGCAACAGCCGGAGTGCCTGAGTGGCTCAGTCGATAAGCGTCTACCTTCAGCTCAGGTCATGATCCCAGGGTCCTGGGATCAAGCCCCGCATGGGTCTCCCTGCTCAGTGGGGAGCCTAATTCTCCCACTCCCCCTGCTTGTGTTCCCTCTCTGGCTGTCTCTGTCAAATAAATAAAATCTTAAAAAAAAAAAAAAAAGACAATACCCACTTTGAAAATGGGCAAAGGACTTGAATAGACATTTCTCTATTCTGTGCATATCTCTAGAAGAGATACCAGTGGCCAACAAGCACATGAAAAGATGCTCAACATCATCAGTCATTAGAGGGGTGCCTGCGTGGCTCCGTGGGTTAAAGCCTCTGCCTTCGGCTCAGGTCATGATCTCGGTCCTGGGATCGAGCCCCGCATCGGGCTCTCTGCTCAGCGGGGAGCCTGCTTCCCCCTCTCTCTCTGCCTGCCTCTCTGCCTACTTGTAATCTCTCTGTCAAATAAATAAATAAAATCTTCAAAAAAAATCAGTCATTAGGGAAACACAAATCAAAACCCCATAGGACTTCAAACCCCATAGGACAGCCTAAAAAAAATTGAACCCCTAAAAATCGCAGAAAATAAGTGTTGGGAAGGATGTGGAGAAATCAGAAATCTCATACATTGCTTGAGGGCCATAATGGTGCAGCTGCAGTGGAAAAACAGTTTGATGGTTCCTCAGTAGGTTAAACGTAGAATTACCATATGACTCAGTAATTCTGTTCTTTGGTGTTTGCCCAAAAGAACTGAAAAAAAAAGTTGTTTAAACAAAAACTTGTACTCCTCCTGATAGCGAAAGGATAGAAACAACCCAAGTGCCCATCAGTAGATGAATGGATAAACAAAACATGGTATAGACATGATATATATCCAGTGGAATGCATGTTATAATATGTGTCTGCTTATTTTTAATGATTATACTGATGGTATAATTAACCTTTGGTTATATATGGTGTATATATATACACCATATAAGTATATACCATATAAATGGTATAAGCTTTTGTTTTGAGAAATTTGCCAGTTCTT
>CM052805.1:2574768-2590023 GCA_028533885.1 Nasua narica
CCCCCCCCCCCCCCCCCCGCCTGCCTCTCTGCCTACTTGTGATCTCTCTCTCTCTGTCAAATAAATAAATAAAATCTTAAAAAAAATTTATAAACAATTTATTGTGAAACATTGTATACCAAAGAACATTAGTGTAAAGAGTATTGATAAACAGAATATTAGCACAAGTGTATCTACCATCCAGACTAAGAAATAGAGCATTATCTTTAGTATTTTTTAAAAAATACACTTTTAAAGATTTTATTTATTCATTTGAGAGACAGAGAAACAAGCAGGGGGAGAGGGAGAAGCAGACTCCCTGCTGAGCAGGGAGCCCGACATGGGGCTTGATCCCAGGACCTGGAGATCATGACCCGAGCCAAAGGCAGATGCGCAACCATCTGAGCCACCCAGGCACCCCATAAAAAATATTTAATCTCTACACCCCATGTAGGGCTTGAACTCATGATCCCAAGATCAAGAATCACATGCTTTACTGACTGAGGGAGCCAGGTGCCCCTGTTTTCAATAATTTTAAATTTGAATTTCCCTTTACTGCTCCACTTAATATTTCATTGAGTCAGCAGATTGGTTATAAATATAAGGAATATTCATACGAGTGGCTTTCAGCAAATTTACATGTCGTATTTATCACATGTCATATTCATTTGCACATATGATTTATCACGTTATTTAGTTTCATGTAACTGAGTAAAAGCATTTCAGAGATTGAAAATCTCCATATAGTTAGTAAAAGAAACTTTTTGAAAAGATTTATTTACTTGAGATAGCACATGTGCACAGGGAGGGGACGGGGGCGGGGCGGGCGGGGCACAGGCTGAGAGAGAATCCCATGCAGACTCTGCGCTCAGTGTGGAGCTGTACACGGGGTTCGATCTCCTGGCCCCAAAATCAGCACCTGAGCTGAAATGGAGTCTGGTGCTTACCAAACTGGGCCACCCAGGTGCCCCATTAGTAAAGGAAGCTTTTAATTTGGAACCTGAATTTGGCCCCGAATAAATACTGAATTTTACCTCTGGGAGGAAGAGAACATTTATGAGTTTCATCTTTGGCCTTTTCCATCCATTGTCTCCCTTAATCCTTTGAAAAACTGTATGAGATAAATATTATTGTACTAACTTATAAATGAGGAAATTGGCTTATGTTAAATAATTTGCCAAAGGTCACAAAGCTAACAAAGCAGATCCAGGACTTAGCCCAGATGTGTCTAAATGCAAACTGACCACCTCACCAAATTATCTTCCTTCCCCAAATCCCGGGGAATCTGGAGTTTACACTCGGGGGATTGGCTACTTTTACATCTTTTCTCTAACTTAGATAGGAACTTAGAGTCCATTGACCCCATTGTCTTTTCCTCTCCACATCTTTATTGAACTTGTGGCCATTATGCTTGGAATATTCTTACCAGTACTCTGCCTTAGTCCCCTTAGTTTTAGTCTTGTCCATTAAAAAAATCAGCATGCCTTTTAAATCTCTTACCTCCATGTTTCCCCTCAATCCTCTTATTTTCCTTATATCTGCTGAAGGACATTGACAAATTGATTTGTAGAATTTTTCAGTTTGGATTTTTGCCAGGGTCCGGCCCAGGCAGTCCAGGGATTCCCTGAAGGATGGATGGTGTCGGCTAAAGGAATGAGAGAGCCAGAGGATTCTTTCAGTCACCAGGCAGGGATCTCTGCCTCATTGGTTTTTGGCTATAGGCAGCAGGTTACATGGAAAACAGTCAATGATTTTCTTAGATAAGGAAGCTTAGATCAACAAAAGTTTTTTTGTAGAACCTATAGTTTTTTCTAAGACCGAGGCAGAGACAGGCTTATCTTATTTTGAACAGCAGGACCCTTAACAACAATTTTTATGACTCTGTTTCTCAGTATTGGAAAAAGATTTAGTCACATGTATCTTTTGTACATTAACCAAAGGAAGAGGGGTCACCCTTGAGTTTATTCTAGAATGGCCCAAGCTGTTTGTACAAGCCCTTTTTAGCTGCTGAGTGAGCAGACACCTGGGAGCCTCATCCTGTGTATTCTTTAGCAAAGTGTGAAGTAAAACTACTGTCTTTTTATTTAACCATTCCTACTTTATCTTATGTGTACTCTCCATTGTAAGGGAATGCAGGTGTTGGTGTGGTGAGGATGGAATGTGAATCCCTAGGGGGAACTAAGGATGGCTGTAGATCACTAAAGGTCTATGTAAGTTTTTGGCCTTCAAGTACCTTATCTTATCTGCAACAATTTGGTGGACAAACATTGGAAGGGAGCCTCGCAGTTATCTGCTCTAATAGTTTGGTTGCTTTATGTAGTTTCTGTAAGGAGATCTCGGTCTGGTTAGAAGTGGGTTGAGTGGGTCAGAGCCTCAAGTTGAGCAAAGGGCTTAGGCCAAAAAGAAAAGGAAAAAGGAATTCGAGTAACAGAGATATAGGAGGAGATACCAATCCCGTTCATATGGCAGGAGCCGTGCAAACCTGCCACATCCTTGCCACGACCTGTCAAACGGTGAGGCTTCTGCGGCTCTTGGCAGATTTTGGATATTATATTTGCATTACAGTTTGACATGTCCATATGCCCTCTATTATTCCTGTAAATTTATAAGCTGGACCCAAGAGACTTTATTAGGCTAGGAGTTACTCCTTTGGCAAGATTATAAATAGTGTTGTATTCACTTATTGGGAGGCATATAATGTCTGGGTGTTGGCTTTTTAAAAAAGAACAGCCATCAATGCTCCATGACTAGATTTATTAATTCCATGGAGATTACATGTTTAGTGATATTCTAATGATAATTTTGTTTTCATATATTAGCTGGAATCATTTTATAAGGACAGACTTCCCCTTACATACTGGTTGTTTAGTCTAAGGTGTAGGTCATATAGGAAAGGCAGGATAAATCTTTGATTCCTTTATCTAGTTTCCAAAGTAATGAATTAGTTCTCTTTCATCCTTAGAAGGTGACCAGTTTTTTTTTGTAAGATGTTCTTTCTTTTAGGTTATTTATTTTTGTGTGAGAGAGAGAGCAAGGGAGCACACTGGTGTGGGGACGGGCAGAGGGGGAAGCAGACCCCCCACTAAGCCAGGAGCCTGATGTGGGACTCAGTCCCGGGACCCTGGGATCATGACCCGAGCCAAGGGCAGATGCTTAACTGGCTGAGCCACCCAGGCACCCAGGTTTTCTTTTAATATATCATAATCAGGGTGCCTGGGTGGTGCATTTGGTTCACCCTCTGACTCTTGATACCAGCTTGGGTGGTGATCTTGGGGTGGTGGGATTGGACCTGCATCAGGCTCCACACTTGGTGGGGAGTCTGCTTGTCTCACCCTCTACCCTTCCCTCCCTGTGTAGGCATGTTCCTTGAAAATAAAATATCACCTCATGGATTTTAATTATTCAGGGGTTTCAGTTCATTGAAGTTACTGTTCTTATTGAAGCCCAATTAATCCCATCCATCTTTGGTCAGTGAGAGCCTCTAACTTGGCTCTTAAGTCCTTTTGACACCAACCTAGCAGTCATTGAGAGTTTCCTTATACCTGCTTTAGGGGAAGCAAAATTTTACTTCTACCCTCTTAGGGTTCTATTGGGTGGGCCTGAGAATTAAATCAACATAAAACACATTGGCAGGTGAAAGGCATATACATTTTTGTAACACAATTTTATTTTACTTTATTTTAAAATTTTTATTTATTAGAGACAGTGTGGGCATAAGTGAGAGGGAGGGGCAGAGGAAGAAGCAGACTCTCTGCTGAGCAAACCCTGGGATTGGGACCTGAGCCGAAGGCAGACTCTTCACCAACTGAGCCACCCAGGCGCCCTCCATACTTGCTTTTTTATTAGGTTGAGTAAAGAAGCTGTTGTGAAAAAGTGACTAAAGTATATGGTGAGGAAGGTAAAGAACATAATTATTTTTTTCTTTGTTTTTTTTCCCCAAATTTTTTCAGTGTTACAAGATTAATTGTTCATGCACACACCCATTGCTTCATGCAATATGTGCCCTCCTCAATACCCACCCCCAGGCTTGCCTAACCCCCCACCCCTCCAGAACCCTCAGTTTGTTGCTCAGAGTCCATAGTCTCTCATGGTTCATCGCCCCCTCTGATTTCCCGCATTCACCCTTCCCTTCCTTCTCACGGTGTCCTCCATGTTTTTCCTTATGCTCCACACTTAAGTGGGACCATAAGATAATTGACTCCACTTGACTTATTTCACTCCACATAATCTCTTCCAGTCCCGTCCATGTTGATACAAAAGTTGGGATATTCATCCTTTCTGATGGAGGCAAAATATTCCATTGTATATATGGACCATATCTTCTTTATCCATTCATTTGTTGAAGGGCATCTTGGCTCTTTCCACAGTTTGGCAGTTGTGGCCATTGCTGCTCTGAACATTGGGGTACATGTGACCCTTCTTTGTACTGCATCTGCTTCTTTGGGGTAAATACCCAGTAGTGCAATTGC
Source organism: Nasua narica (assembly GCA_028533885.1). Lineage (NCBI taxonomy): Eukaryota > Metazoa > Chordata > Mammalia > Carnivora > Procyonidae > Nasua > Nasua narica. Next base: position 2,579,217 of record CM052805.1, read on the forward strand.
AGGGTCATAAGGTAGCTCTATTTTTTTTTAAAGATTTTATTTATTTACAAAAAAAAAAGATTTTATTTATTTATTTGACCGAGAGATGACAAGTAGGCAGAGAGGCAGGCAGAGAGAGAGGAGGAAGCAGGCTCCCTGCTGAGCAGAGAGCCCGATGCGGGGCTCGATCCCAGGACCCTGAGATCATGACCTGAGCCGAAGGCAGAGGCTTTAAACCACTGAGCCATCCAGGCGCCCCGGTAGCTCTATTTTTAATTTTTTGAGGAATCTCCACACTGTTTTCCAAAGTGGCTGCACCAACTTGCATTCCCGCCAACAATGGAAGAGGGTTCCCCTTTCTCCACATTCTCTCCAGCATTTGTTGACTGTCTTGTTGATTTTGGCCATTCTAACTGGTGTAAGGTGGTATCTCAGTGTGGTTTTGATTTGAATCTCTCTGATGGCTAAAGATGCTGAACATTTTTTCTTGTGTCTGTTAGCCATTTGTATGTCTTCTTTGGAAAAGTGTCTGTTCATGTCTTCTGCCCATTTTTTGATGTGATTATCTGTTTTGTGAGTGTTGAGTTTGAGGAGTTCTTTATAGATCTTAGATATCAGCCCTTTGTCTGTAGTGTCATTTGTGAATATCTTCTCCCATTCTGTGGGTTGCCTGTTTGTTTTGTTGACTGTTTCCTTTGCTGTGCAGAAGATTTTTATCTTGATGAAGTCTCAAAAGTTCATTTTTGCTTTTGTTTCCTTTGCCTTTGGAGACATGTCCTGAAAGAAGTTGCTGTGGCTGATGTCGAAGAGGTTACTGCCTAAACAACATAATTATTTTTAACAAGGTCTGTTTATAGAACTCTCTCTCAACTTTATCCTTATGATGATAAGAATGTTACTCTCCTGATACTAAGAGGACTTCTCTTATATGGGAATTACATCTGCTTGTAAGAATAAAAAAGAAGGGTCGGAGTGTGTTACATTTGCTGTTTTCAAGTGCCTTTAACTCAAAATAGTCAATATGCCAAAGCAGCTTATTTTGGGGTGCCACGTTATGAACTTCTCCATCAGTGTGTCAGGGTATTCCAAGTTCATTTCCTGCACCCAGACTTGGAATCAGCAATTTCTCCAGGAAACCTGGGTTTCTTTCAGTGGGAAGTAGTGTTTCAGGATCATAATCTTGGTACTAGGAATGTTCTTTGGTACCAGGTTGGACATTGTTTCCAGCCTTGTCAGTGATCAGAGCTAGAAAGTATATATATTTCAGAGAAAATATTTTGAGTTCCTAGTATTTCTAAATTTTTTAAAGATTTTATTTATTAGAGAGAGAGAACGAGCGCTGGAGAGAGAATCTGAAGCTGACTCCACACTGAGCCAAGGGCCTGACATGGGGCTTGATCTCACAACCCACGAGAACATGACCTGAGCCAAAACCAGGAGTTGGATGCTCAACAGACTGAGCTGCCCAGGCACTACCCTCGCCTGCTATTTCTATTTAAGTTCAGGACTATAGGTTTTATGGTTTTTTAAGATTTTATTTATTTATTTGAGAGAGAGGAGGCGGGACAGAGGGAGATGGACAAGCAGACTACCTGCTGAGCAGTGAGCTTGATCCCAGAACCCTGGGGTCATGACCTGAGCCATCCATGTGGCTCTGTAGAAGATTCTCATTAAAACCTTATCTTTTAGGGTAGATATTCAGCTATGTTTTTGCATTTCCTCTATAATAGTTGTCTGTTTAGCCTTTCTAAACTTTACTGAGGCATCTGGCAATCACCTCTACCAGGCAGTAATTGAATTCCCTCTCTATATTCAGATTCTCTAATACTAATCCTTCATTCTCCAGAGTGAAATCAGATTCTCTTCACAGTCTGTTCATGGGATTCTTATCAGTACTTTCCATTCACTTCAGTCAAATACTGTTTTTGCCTTTCCCAAAAATACATTTGCCTTTTCTCTTATGTAACACAGGTGATTAATGCTTTTATTTCCCTAACTGCACGTCTTATGGGAGAGTAGAACTTGATTCGTACAGAACTTAGCATCACCCACAGTTTGTTGTCTCATAAATATTTGGGGTGATAATATGGAGTATTGGGGGAGGGCGGCAGCAGGAGAGGGGATGGTTGTCCAGTGACCTCCTGCTGCTGCCCCTCTGTGAATGTGATGAGTGCCTGTGCACCTGGGCTGGCTGCGAGTGGGCCGAAGGTAGCTCCTTAGTTCTACCTTCAGTCTGTGTAGGTGGCACTTAGGTGTGTGTGTGTGTGTTTCTTTCCTGCTGTTATAAACAACACTGCAGTGGGCACTCCTTGCTCACATGGGCCAGTGGAATTGTCTCCCCTACTGGGCTCTTGCCCACTTGCTCAGAGAGCAGAGTGGGAGGACCCAGGAGGCTCTTTTGCTTCTAGCCTTGCTTCTTGAAAGGGACCTGGTGGTGCGTGAGATACATTGAGAAGTGGAAGAGCGAGAGCCCTGTCCTGCTGAGAGCCTGGTTATCATCACTCAGGGCCTATTGGTGCCGCTTATTTCCAGTTGGGGAGAGTTCAATGTTCTCAACTCCCCATACCTTCTGAGACCCAGAGGGAGAGATCAGGAATCTCTAACTGTTGCTTCGCTCCGTCCCTGCCAACCCAGAGCAGTTGGATCCTCCTGGGAAGACATACCCTATCTCCCAATAGCCCCGGATCCTCAAGTGCTGAAATGAGTTTCCACCATTGATGTGTTCTGCAAGATTCTCCACTTGTGCCCCCACTGGGGTCTGAAGCTCGGGTTCAAAACAAGAGTCATCTGCCATTGAGGGGTATGGCTAAGTGTCCCTTCTAAGATTGTACAGTAGGTGGTTGTGACTATTTTTGTGACAACTGTTGGGCTAAGCAAGGTCCCTATTAAGTGTAACAGAAAAGAAAGAGAAAGAGTAGATGAGAAGGAAAACAAAGGAGCCCCCAAAAGAGGTGATTTAGGAGTCATCGAGTGCCACTGTCCACTAGCCACAGCTTCAGCTATCCCTCGGTGGTCCCTGGGCCACAGGAAGCAGTCCTTCACCTGAAACTCTTGCTCTCAGCATTTGCTCCATTAAACGGCAGTAAGGGCAGATGTGCCCTGTAGCGAAACATGCCAGGGGAGGAGCTGTTAGCAAGCTAATCACAGTGCTCTTTTATCAAAGAAGGTTCTTCTGCTAAAGCTGTCACTTTGCTTTGGCCAGGTCTCTCTGTGCTCAGAGAGTCCCAAGCTGTCCCTTTGGCACAGAGAACAGGGTAGGAGGTAAATAAATAGTTAGAAATGTTTAGGATATTTGCCAGCTGTGTTTAGTTCTTCCACTGAGAACGTTTCTTGTAACGAGTAGTTTAAAGAAGGGAAGGTGTTCTTTGTGTTTATTTAGGCCAGCCTGTACTCACGGAACCCCTGTTTGTGGAAAGGTAGAGTGATCGGGCTTATGGAAGAACTAAAAACAAAGCAGGTTTTATGTTGGATTTTTGCTCCTTGTAGTTTATGATAAGGTTGTGCAGAATTGTTTAGTGTAGAAATCAGCTGAAGGTTAGCTAGATCCACTTCTTCCTCAGGCCAGCCATCCCTAAGGAGGCTTTAACTCAATCTCCCAATAAGTGTGATCTTTAATATCCGCACTACCCTAGATCTACTTACGTGCGGTAGCTGGATCTTAGCAACAACACAGGTATTGCACCATATTGTAGTATGATCATGGTACATTTCAGGTTCGTTACAGATCAGTATGAATTTACAGAGGTGTTTGCTTTGTCTTCCCAACAGAATTGACCCTTGCCTGTATGCCAGGTATTATCATGAGCATGCATTATTATAACTGACCGTGACTTGGTTATTCTGGATTCCCAAGTTAATTGGTAACAAAACCAGCTACCCCATCTCAGCTCATTGACTGGTACTGAGACTGATCTCCATTTTGTGTTATGTAACAGGGCTCACCTCCTTCTGCAGGAAGGACCCAAGTGCTGTGTAGAGTATTTCTTAGACCTGCTAGCTGTACTGCAGGATACATCTTATTCTGACCTGTTCGGGGATGATGCACTGGGTGGTCACAGTGCATCAGTGTAAATTACAAGTGCCCCTGCAGAACTCCTGTGGGTTTGGAGGGCCGCAGGATTCCCATAGGTGTACCCCGAGCCCCAGCAGCCAGCATGGAAAGCCATTGCCCCATGGCCTCTGAGCCTCCATCTGTATTAATATAGTCGAGAGACTCTGTTGGGTCAGAGCACAAGCCCTTTCCCAGTGGTGGTTCTTGGAGTATTTCACATTATTTGCTGGGATGACCTGACCTATTTCAGTAAAGCCTCATCTTTCCAGGCCTACTTCCATCCTCTGCTTTCCTCCTGCAAGAGAACTTTCACTAATCTGCTAATAGTTAATTGTTTTCCTCTTACTGTTACTTCTCACTGAAAGTGAGTTCAGCTTGTCCCATGATGCCTAGATTGGCGCCTACCTCCCCTGAGGCCCATTTCTGTCTTGTGGGCCTGTGTTCTTTAGTTCACCAGGCATGTTGTTGCTACTGTGTACCAATGGCCTGAGTGCAGTTAGGATCCATAAGTTTCTCTGTAAACTAATCCTATTAAATTCTGGCTCCATTGAAGGAATAGTTTCTGAAGTCAGTGTTTGACGTTTCTTCTGACCCCGGGGCAGCTCCTCCTACCTTGTGTTATTTCCCTGTTCTGTCCTGTGAACTAGCTAGCCTGTGGTTTAGCCTGTATCTTGACTCTCCTCCCAGCTGCCTTTTAGCACAACTTCCACTGTTCTTGAGAGCCCTTTGGGGCTTGAACATCTTCACCCTCTGATGTAAATGAAGTCAGCTCCTGAGGAGCAATTTAGGAGCTGATGCTTCCTGGCCTGTTTCTATCCTAGGTAAAAATCTCTAAGCTAGAACTGTGGAGCTGGGTAGGCCAGGCTTTTCTTTGAGTGACACCCCACTCTCAGTCCTGGGCCAGAGGGGAGGGGAGGCAGCAACCTGAGGTTCATTCAGCTTCTCCTGGCATGGATCTACCAAACCACAAGTTGAGACAGAGGTGATCAGAGCCCCAATACTCTCAGATCATCCTGCCCAAGATAGAGCCTCCCTTCCGTGAGTTTGGGGCTGGACAGAAGGAGGGAGTCCCTCCACCCTTTACCACATTCGCCCGAGACTTAGCTTCAGGAACAGGCTGCTGGGGGCCAAATAAAACTCTGAGGTCCTGCTTTTCCAGGGAAGAGAGCCCCTCTGGCTGGGTGCTGTGTTCTTGATGGCAGCAGTCTGGAGAGGGAGTGGGGTCTCCACTTGCTGCTGAATTGGGTTGGGGGAGGAAGGGAGCAGTCTTAGTTCAAATACCTCAGACTCATGCCTTTCTTATTAAATTTTGAATTTCCGTGGATGCTCCTAGTTGCTGTTCACCCTTAGGACCATTTCTAGACACTTTATAGAGGGTTGTGTTTTTATGGCTTTCATCAGTTTTACTGGGGAGCTGAGGTCAGTATAACTCTTCATGTTGTCATGCCAGAAGTAAGTCTTACCCTCGTTTTAGTTTTGAAAAACTAATAGACTGTATTTTTTATTTTTTTAAGATTTTATTTATTTATTTGACAGAGAGAGATCACAAGTAGGCAGAGAGGCAGGCAGAGAGAGGGGAAGCAAGCTCCCTGCTGAGCAGAGAGCCGATGTAGGACTCGATCCCAGGACCCTGAGATCATGACCTGAGCCAAAGGCAGAGGCTTAACCCACTGAGCCACCCAGGCGCCCCTAGACTGTACTTTTTAGAGCAGATCTAAGTTTATTGAGAAATTAACCTGAAAGCACAAAGTTTCCAGTTACCTCCTCCCTCTCCCCCACCACATTTTCTTGTAATTTTAATATCCCACATGGGTGTGCTACATTTGTTAGAGTTGATGAGCCAATATTGATGCATTATTATTAACTAAATTCCAAGAGGCACTTGGCTGGTCCAGTCAGTAGTGTGTGTGACTCTTCATCTCGGGGTTGTGAGTTTGAGCCCAATATTGGGTTTAGAGATTGCTTAAAATAAAATCTTAAAACAATGGAAGTCCATAGGTTATGTTAGGGTTCACTCTTGTTTTACATTCTGTGGGTTTTGACAAATGTATAATGATAAGTATCCATCATTATAGTATCAAAAAGAGTACTTGAGAATGCCCTAAAAAAGTAGGGCCTAAAAATGCCCTAAAAATCTCCTGTCTTCCACCTATCCATCCACCTCTCCTTCCTTGAACCACTGGCAACCACCAGTCTTTTTACTGTCTCTATGGTTTCGCCTTTTCCATATATATAGTTTGGATCATGTAGCATGTAGCCTTTTCAGATTGGCTTCTTTCGCTTAGTAGTATGTGTTTAAGATTCCCGAATGCATCTATTTGTCCCTCCAACTTTGTGGGCAGCAGTTTGGCCTGTGTCCTCCCCTCTCATGGATCCAAGGAGAACCGATTTTTAGTCAGCTCAGTTTTTTACTACTTGTTAGGATGGGGTGGCAACTCCCAAGCTCCTTGCATGTGGGACTAGAAGCCAACGATTCCATTGCCTAGTATATATGGGCTCCCCCTTATCTGTGGAGGATACATTTCAAGACCCCCAGTAGGTGTCTGAAATCACAAATAGTACTGAACCTCGTATATGCTATGTTTTTTCCTATACAGACATACATACAATAAAGTGTCGAAAATAATTTGACCTTACAGGCAGGGAATTGTTTCTGGGCTCTTTTCTATGCCAGTGGTCTTTATGTCTGTAAGCTCGTATTACATGGTTTTGAATACTGTAGCTTTGTACTAAGTTTCACAACTGGGAAGTGTGAGACCTTCATTTTTCTTTTTCAAGATTGTTTTTGGCTCTTTAGGGGTTCCTTGAGATTCCATACAAATTTTAAGATAGTTTTTTCTATTTCTGTAAAAGGGATTATTGAGACTGTGGTAGGGATTGCATGAATCTGTAGGTCACATTGAGTGATAGTAACATCTTAATATTAAATCTTCTAGTCTGTGAAGAAACAATGTCTTTGCATTTATATATGCCTTCTTTAATTCCTTTATGCAGTTATATGTACTTTTTAGTGTACATCTTTTGCCTCCTTAGTTGTTTATTCTCAAGCATTTTAAACTTTTTGATGTCATTGTGAATGGAATAGTTAAGACCACTGTTTTAAAGTCTTTGCCTAGGGGCACCCGGGTGGGTGGAGCATCAGCTTTTGGCTCAGGTCATGATCCTGGGGTCCGGGGTTTGAGCCCTGCATTGGGCTCCCTGCGGGGAGCCTGCTTCTCTTTCTCCCTCTGTTTTTCCCCCTGCTTGTGCTCTCTCCCTCTCTCTGCCAAATAACTAACTAAATACATACATACAAACATAAAAAGTCTTTGTGGGCCCCTGGGTGGCTCAGTGGGATGAGCGGCTGCCTTCGGCTCTGGTCATGGTCCCCGAGTTCTGGAATCAAGTCCCACATTGGGCTCCTGGCTCCGCAGGGAGTCTGCTTCTCCCTCTGACTTTCTACCCTCTCATGCTCTCTCTTAATCGCTCTCTCAAATCAGTCAGTCAATCAATCTTTTTTAAAAAAGTCTTTGTCTAGTAAGTCTGATGTTTGTGCTTTCTCAGGAATGGTTTTTGCCAGTTTATTTTTTGAATAGGCCATATTTTATTTCTTTGTATACCTTTTGTTTGTTGAAAATTAGGTATTTGAAAAAACAGCCACTTCTACCAGATGTCCTTGCAGACTGGCTCTGTGCCTGGGCAGTCCTTTCACTGATTTGGTGGACTTGATCTGAGCTTAGGCATCAGCCCAGGGTGAAAGTTTAAAGTTTTCTCTGAGGCTGTGTTTTGCCTGAGTTTCTGTATGACTTTTTCTGTTCCTCCATATACACCGCTGTGTGTTTTTTAGCATTCTATTGATTGATTGATTGGTTGATTGTGGGAGCATGAATGAAGGGAGGGGCACAGGGAAGAGGGATAGAGAACCCGAGCAGACTCCACGATGAAGGACTCAATCTCCTGACCCTAAGATCATGACCTGAGCCGAAATCAAAAGTGAGAAACTCAACTGACCGAGCTACCCAGGTGTGCCCCATCGATGTTTTTAGAATGTCTTACCTTCCCAAAGATTCTTGTTTTCATCTTCTCTTTGTGGCCTACTTTGTATATCATAGGTCTTCACTTATGAAGTAAGTAATGCTGAGGAAGTTCCTCACTCTTCCTGGTTTGCTGTTTATTTTTTTTTTCTTAATTGAACAGGTGTTGAATTTTTTTTTTTTAAGATTTTATTTATTTATTTGACGGAGAGAGATCACAAGCAGGCAGAGAGGCAGGCAGAGGGAGAGGAGGAAGCAGGCTCCCCGCTGAGCAGAGAGCCGGATGCGGAGCTCGATCCCAGGACCCCGAGACCATGACCCAAGCTGAAGGCAGAGGCTTCAACCCACTGAGCCACTCAGGCGCCCCGGGTGTTGAATTTTGTGAAATGTTTTCTTTTGCATCTGTTAATATGACCGCATTTTTTTTCTTTGACCTGTTGATGTGATGATTTATCTTAATTTATTATTGAATGTTGAACAAGCCTTTCATACCTTGAATAAATTCCACTGGGTTGTGATATATAATTCTTTTTATACATTATTTGGATTTGAATTGTTTGTATATTTTGGAGGTTTTTTTATTATCTATGTTCATGAGAGATATCAATCTGGTTTTCCTTTCTTATAAAGATGTCTGGTTTTGGCGTTAAGGTAATGCTGAACTCACAGAATGACTTAGGAGGTATTCCCTCTACTCCTACCTTCTGAAAGAGACTATAGAGAATTGGTATAATTTCCTCTTAAATGTCTGGTAGAATTCTCCAGTGAATCCAAATGGGCCTGATGATTTCTGTTTTAGAAAGTTATGGTTGATTAAATTTCTTTATTAAATAGAGGACTACTCAGGATCTGTTTCTGTGTGAATTTTGGTGGATTGTGCTTTTAAGGATTTGGTCCATTTCCTCTAAGTTATCAAACTTGTAGACATATAGTTGTGAATAATATGCTTTCATTATCCTTTTAATGTTCATGAGATCTGTAGCCATATCCCAGTTTCATTTTGCATATTAGTGATATGTGTCCTCTGGTTTTCTTAGCTTGGCTAGAGGTTTATAATTCTATTATCTTTTCGTAGAAGCAGCTTTTGGTTTCTTGAGTTTCTCTCTTGATTTCCTATTTTTAGTTTTATTGCTATCTGCTCTAATTTTTATTGTTTTTCTTCTGCTTACTTCAGAATTAATTTGCTCTTTTTTCTTTCCTAAGGTGGAATTTTAGGTTACTGATTTTAGATCTTCTTTTCAGATATATGCATACAATACTATATATTATAAATAAATTTACATGCATATAATACTATATATTGTAAATATATTTCCTTTTAGGCACTGCTTTCCATGCATCTCACAAATTTTGGTAAATTGTATTTTCATTTAATTCAAAATATTTCTTAATTTCTCTTGAAATTTCTTTGACCTATGTATTATTTGAAAGTGTATTGTTTAATATCCAAATATTTGGAGATTTTTCTAGCTATTTTTCTGTTGCTGATTTCTTGTTTAATTCTATTATGTACTGAGAGTAGACACTGCATGATTTTTATTCTTTTAAATTTCTTAAGATACATTATATGGTCCAAATGTGGTCTGTGTTAGGGAGTGTTCTGTGTAAGCTTGAGAAGAATGCCCATTGTGCTGTTGCTTGATAAAGTAGTCCACATGTCTGTTATATGCATTTGAATGATGATATTGTTGAGGTCAGCTATGTTCTCACTGATTTTCTACCTATTGAATCTGTCCTTTTTTGATAGAAGGGTAGTGAAGTCTGCAACTGTAGTGGTTTCATCTGTCCTTGAAGTTGTTTTTTTTTTTAATAACTTTTTATGTATTTGACAGAGAGATCACAAGTAGGCAGAAAGGCAGGCAGAGAGAGAGGGGGAAGCAGGCTTCCTGCTGAGCAGAGAGCTTGATGCAGGGCTCAATCCCAGGACCCTGGGATCATGACCTGAGCCTCAGGCAGAGACTTTAACCTACTGAGCCACCCAGGCGCCCCTGTTCGTGAAGTTCTGTCAGTTTTTCCCACATGTGTTTTGAAGCTCTGTTGTTAGATGCATACACATGAAGGATTAGTATGTCTTCTTGAAGAATTGATTCCTTTGTTGTTATGTAATGCTCTTTATACCTCTGATGATTTTCATTGCTCTGAAGTCTGCTCTGTCTGAAATTAATATAACTATTCCACCTATATTTTGATTAGTGTTAAGTTAGTATTTGTCCATCCTTTTACTTTTAATCTGTATCTCTGTATTTATTTATAAAAGATTTTATTTATTTATTTGACAGAGATCACAAGTAGGCAGAGAGGCAGGCAGAGAGAAGGGGGGAAGCAGGCTCCCTGCTGAGCAGAGAGCCTGATGCGGGGCTCGATCCCAGGACCTTGAGATCATGACCTGAGCTGAAGGCAGAGGCTTAACCCACTGAGCCACTCAGGCGCCCCTGTATCTCTGTATTTATTTATTTATTTATTTATTTTTTAATTTTTAAAATTAACATATAATGTATTATTTGCCCCAGGGTACATGTCTGTGAATCATCAGACTTACACATTTCACAGCATTTGCCAAAGCACATACCCTCCCCAATGTCCCATAACCCTACCCCTCCTACCTCCCAGCCACCCTTAGCTTGTTTCGTGAGTTTAGGAGTCTCTTATGGTTTGTCTCCCCCATCCCATCTTGTTTCATTTCTCTTCCCCACCCCCCCACGACCCCCTGCCCTGCCTCTCAAATTCTTCATATCAGAGCGATCATGTGATAATTGTCTTTCTC
>CM052805.1:2590523-2610411 GCA_028533885.1 Nasua narica
CCCTGGGAAGCCATCTGGCCCTGTGTTCTTGTTTTTTTTTTTTTTTTTTTTAAGATTTTTATTTATTTATTACAGAGCGAGAGACTGAGAATGGGAGGGGAAAAGGTCAGAGGGAGAAGCAGACTTCCCGCAGAGCCGGGAGCCCGATATGGGACTCGATCCCGGGACTCCGGGATCATGACCTGAGCCGAAGGCAGTCGCTCAACCAACTGAGCCACCCAGGCGCCCTCTGTGTTCTTGTTTATTGGGAGGTTTTTGATGACTGTTTCAATCTCCTTACTGGTTATGGGTCTATTCAGGTTTTCTATTTCTTCCTGGTTCAGTTTTGGTAGTTTATATGTCTCTAGGAATGCATCCCATTTCTTCCAGATTGTCAAATTTGCTGGTGTATAATTGCTCGTAATATGTTCTTGTAATTGTTTGTATTTCTTTGGTGTTGGTTGTGATCTCTCCTCTTTCATTCATGATTTTATTAATTTGGGTCTTTTCTCTTTTTGATAAGTCTGGCCAGGGGTTTATCAATTTTATTAATTCTTTCAAAGAACCAGCTCCTAGTTTCATTGATCTGTTCTACTGTTCTTTTGGTTTCTATTTCATTGATTTCTGCTCTGATCTTTATTATTTCTCTTCTCCTGCTGGGTTTAAGCTATCTTTGCTGTTCTTTCTCCAGCTCCTTTACCTGTAGGGTTTTGGTTGTGTAATTGAGACCTTTCTTGTTTCTTGAGAAAGGCTTGAATTGCTATATACTTTCCTCGCAGGACTGTCTTTGCTGTGTCCCAGAGATTTTGAACAGTTGTTTTCATTTTCATTTGTTTCCATGAATTTTTAAAAATTCTATTATTTCCTGGTTGACTCATTCATTCTTTAGCAGGACGTTCTTTAGCCTCCATGTATTTGAGTTCTTTATAACTTTTCTCTTGTAATTGAATTCTAGTTTCAGAGCATTGTAGTCTGAAAATATGCAGGGAATGATCCCAGTCTTTTGGTGCCGGTTGAGACCTGATTTGTGATCAGGATATCAGGATGTAATCTATTTTGGAGAATGTTCCATGTGCACTAGAGAATGTGTCTTCTGTTGTTTTGGGATAGAATGTTTTAAATATATCTGTGATGTCCATCTGGTCCAGTGTGTCATTTAAAGCCTTTGTTTCCTTGTTGAACTTTTGCTTAGATGATCTGTCCATTTCAGTAAGGGGAGGTGTTAAAGTCTCCTACTGTTATTCTATTATTGTTGATGTGTTTCTTTGATTTTGTTATTAATTGATTTATATAATTGATTTATATAATTGATTTATATAATTTACATATAATTTATATATAATTGGCTGCTCCCATGTTGGGGCATAGATATTTAAAATTGTTAGATCTTCTTGTTGGACAGACTCTTTAAGTATGATACAGCATTCTTCCTCATCTCTTATTACTATAGTCTTTGGCTTAAAATCTAGTTTATCTGATACAGGGATTGCTACCTTTTCCTTTTGATGTCCATTAACGTGGTCAATTGTTTTCCACCCCCTCCCTTTAAAGCTGGAGGTGTCTTTGGGTCTAAAATGAGTTTCTTGTAGACAGCATATTGATGGGTCTTGTTTTTTTAATCCATTCTGATACTCTGTGTCTTTTGATTGGGACATTTAGCCCATTTACATTCAGGGTAACTATTGACAGATAAGAATTTAGTGCCATTGTGTTGCCTGTAAGGTGACTATTATCTGTATATTGTCTCTCCTCTTTTCTGGTCTATGTTCCTTTTAGGCTCTCTCTTTGCTTAGAGGACCCCTTTCAATATTTCCTGTAGGACTGGTTTGGTGTTTGCAAATTCCTTTAGTTTTTGTTTGTCCTGGAAGCTTTTTATCTCTCCATCTATTTTCATTGACAGCCTAGCTGGATATAATATACTTGGCTGCATATTTTTCTCATTTAGTGCTCTGACTATATCATGCCAGTCCTTTCTGGCCTGCCAGGTCACTGTGGATAGGCCTGCCAATCTAACATTTCTGCCTCTGTATGTTACAGACTTCTTGTCTCGAGCTGCTTTCAGGATTTTCTCTTTATCACTGAGACTTTTAAGTTTTGCTATTAGATGATGAGGTGTGGACTTATTTTTATTCATTTTTGAGGGGCGTTCTCTGTGCCTCATGCATTTTGATGCTTGTTCCCTTTGCCAAATTAGGGAAACACTGTGCTGTAATTTGCTCCAATATACTTTCTGCCCCTCTCTTCTTCTGGAATCCCAATTATTCTAATAATGTTTTGTCTTATGGTAACACTTATCTCGAATTCTCCCCTCATGGTCCAGTAGTTCTCTTTTGCTCAGCTTCTTTATTCTCCATCATTGGATCTTCTGTATCACTAATTTGTTCTTCTGCCTCATTTATCCTAGCAGTAAAAGCCTCCATTCCCCCCCCAATATGTTTATTTTTTCAGTGTTACAAGATTGTTCATGCACCATACCCAGTGCTCCATGCAATATGTGCCCTTTTCAGTACCCACCACCAGGCTCACCCAGCCCCCCAACCCCTCCCCTCCAAAGCCCTTAGTTTGTCGCTCAGAGTTCACAGTCTCTCATGGTTCATTGCCCCCTCTGATTCCCCCCATTCACCCTTCCCTTCCTTCTCACAGTGCCCTCCATGTTTTTCCTTATGCTCCACACATAAGCGAAACCATAAGATAATTTACTTTCTCCCCTTGACTTAATTCACTCCACATAATCTCTTCTAGTCCTGTCCATGTTGATAGAAAAGTTGAGTATTCATCCTTTCTGATGGAGGCATAGTATTCCATTTTATAGATGTATCACATCTTCCTTATCCATTCATCTGTTGAAGGGCATTTTTGTTCTTTCCACACTTTGGCAGTTGTGGCCATTGCTGCTGTTAACATTGGGGTACATGTGACCCTTTGTACTGCATCTGCTTCTTTGGGGTAAATACTTCTTTGGGGTAGTGCAATTGCAGGGTCATAGGGTAGCTCTATTTTTAATTTCTTGAGGAATCTCCACACTGTTTTCCAAAGTGGCTGCACCAACTTGCATTCCCACCAACAGTGGAAGAGGGTTCCCCTTTCTTCACATCCTCTCCAGCATTTGTTGTTGACTGTCTTGTTGATTTTGGCCATTCTAACTGGTGTAAGGTGGTATCTCAGTGTGGTATTGATTTGAATCTCGCTGATGGCTAAAGATGCTGAACATTTTTTCTTGTGTCTGTTAGCCATTTGTATGTCCTCTTTGGAGAAGTGTCTGTTCGTGTCTTCTGCCCATTTTTTGATGTGATTATCTGTTTTGTGAGTGTTGAGTTTGAGGAGTTCTTTATAGATCTTAGATATCAGCCCTTTGTCTGTAGTGTTATTTGCGAATATCTTCTCCCATTCTGTGGGTTGCCTGTTTGTTTTGTTGACTGTTTCCTTTGCTGTGCAGAAGATTTTTATCTTGATGAAGTTCCAAAAGTTCATTTTTGCTTTTGTTTCCTTTGCCTTTGGAGACATGTCCTGAAAGAAGTTGCTGTGGCTGATGTAGAAGAGGTTACTGCCTATGTTCTTCTCTAGGGTTTTGATAGATTCCTGCCTCATGTTGAGGTCTTTTATCCTTTTTGAGTTTATCTTCATGTGTGGTGTAAGAGAATGGTCAAGTTTCATTCTTGTACATACAGCTGTCCAATTTTCCCAGCACCATTTATTGAAGAGACTTTCTTTTTTCCACTGGATATTTTTTCCTGTTTTGTCAAGGATTATTTGACCACAGAGTTACAGGTCCATATCTAGGCTCTCTATTCTCTTCCACTGGTCTATGTGTCTGTTTTCGTGCCAGTACTATGCTGTCTTGGTGAGCACAGCTTTGTAGTAAAGCTTGAAATCAGGCAATGTCATGCTCCCAGCTTTGTTTTTCTTTTTCAACATTTCCTTAGCAATTCAGGGTCTTTTCTGGTTCCATACACATTTTAGGATTGTTTGTTCCAGCCCTTTGAAAAAAACCGGTGGAATTTTGATCGGGATGGCATTGAAAATATAGGTTGCTCTGGGCAGTATAGACATTTTAACAATGTTTATTCTTCGGATCCCTGAGCATGGAATGCTTTTCCACCTTTTTGTGTCTTCTTCAAGTTCTTTCATGAGCGTTCTGTAGTTCTTCGAGTACAGATCCTTTACCCCTTTGGTTAGGTTTATTCCCAGGTATCTTAATGGTTCTTGGGGCTGTAGGAAATGGAATCGATTCTCTAATTTCCCTTTCCATATTTTCATTGTTAGTGTATAGGAAAGCAACTGACTTTTGTGCATTGATTTTGTATCCTGACACATTACTGAATTGCTGTATGAGTTCTAGTAGTTTGGGGGTGGAGTCTTGGGTTTTCTATATAGAGTATCATGTCATCTGCAAAGAGAGAGTTTGACTTCTTCATTGCGAAGTTGAATACCTTTTCTTTCTGTTGTCTGATTGCTGTCACTAGGACTTCTAGCAGTATGTTGAACAAGAGTGGTGAGAGTGGGCATCCTTGTTGTGTTCCTGATCTCAAAGGGAA
Organism: Nasua narica; assembly: GCA_028533885.1. Taxonomy (NCBI): domain Eukaryota; kingdom Metazoa; phylum Chordata; class Mammalia; order Carnivora; family Procyonidae; genus Nasua; species Nasua narica. The sequence goes on from CM052805.1 coordinate 2,595,038, forward strand.
GGCTTCAGCTTTTCCGCATTGAGAATGATATTTGCTGTGGGCTTTTCATAGATAGAATTTATGATGTTGAGGAATGTTCTTTCTATCCCTATACTTTGAAGAGTTTTAATCAGGAACGGATGCTGAATTTTGTCAAATGCTTTTTCTGCATCAATTGAGAGGACCATGTGGTTCTTCTTTCTTCTCTTATTGATTTGTTCTATCACATTGATTGATTTGCGAATGTTGAACCACCCTTGCATCCCAGGGATAAATCCCACCTGGTCATGATGAATAATCTTTTGAATGTGCTGTTGGATCCTATTAGTTAGGATCTTGTTGAGAATCTTGGCATCCATATTCATCAGGGATATTGGTGTGAAATTCTCCTTTTTGATGGGGTCTTTGGCTGATTTGGGGATCACGGTAATGCTGGCTTCATAGATAGAGTCTGGAAGTTTTCCTTCTGTTTCTATTTTTTGAAACAGTTTCAGGAGAATAAGTATTACTTCTTCCTTTTATGTTTGGTAGAATTCCCCACGGAATCCGTCAGGTCCTGGACTCTTGTTTTTTGGGAGGTTTTTGATCACTGCTTCAATCTCATTACTAGATATTGGTCTATTCAGGTTGTCAGTTTCTTCTTGTTTTAGTCTTGGAAGATTATGGGTTTCCAGGAATGCATCCATTTCTTCTAGGTTGTTTAACTTATTGGCATATAGCTGTTGATAATAATTTTTGATGATTTGTTTCTATTTCCTTTGGATTAGTCGTGATCTCTCCCCTTTAATTCATAATTTTGTTAATTAGGGTCCTCTCTTCTTTTGGATTAGTTTGGCCAGTGGCTTATTGATCTTATTGATTCTTTCAGAAAGCCAACTCCCGGATTCATTGATGCGTTCTAGTGTTTCTTTAGTTTCTAACTCGTTGATCTCTGCTCTAATCTTGATTATTTCCCTTCTTGTGCGTGGGGGTGGCTTGATTTGTTGATTTTCCAGTTCTTTAAGGTGTAAAGAGAGCTGGTGTATTTGAGATTTTTCAATTTTTTTGAGCGAGGCTTGGGTGGCTATGTATTTCCACCTTAGGACTGCCTTTGCCGTGTCCCATAGGTTTTGGATTGATGTGTCTTCATTCTCTTTGGTCTCCATGAATTGTTTAAGTTCATCTTTGATTTCCTGGTTGATCCCAGCATTCTTGAGCAGGTTGGTCTTTAGCCTCCAAGTGTTTGAATTCCTTCCAGACTTCTTCTTGTGGTCGAGTTCCAGTTTCAAAGCATTGTGGTCTGAGAATATGCAAGGAATCATCTCAGTCTCTTGGTATCAGTTCAGTCCTGATTTCTGGCCCAGTATGTGGTCTGTTCTGGAGAAAGTTCCATTTGCGCTCAAGAAGAATGAGTATTTTGTTGTTTTAGGGTGGAATGTTCTGTATATATCTATGAGGTCCATCTGGTCCAATGTGTCATTCAAAGCTCTTGTTTCTTTATTGATTTTCTGTTTAGATGATTTGTGTGTTACTGAGAGTGGCGTGTTAAGATCTACTATTAATATATTCATATCAATATGACTATTTTGATTGATAAACAGTTGGCTTATATAGTTGGCTGCTCCTATATTGGGGGTATAAATATATAATTAATAGATCTTCTTGGAAGATAGACCCTTTAAGAATGATATAGTGTCCTTCTGTGCCTCTGACTAGAGTCTTTAGCTTAAAATCTAATTTATCTGATATGAGAATTGCTACCCCAGCTTTCTTTTGAGGCCTGTTGGCATGAAAGATGGTTCTCCATCCTTTCACTTTCAGTCTGGATGTATCTTTTGGTTCCAAATGTGTCTCTTGTAGCCAGCATATGGATGGATCCTGTCGTTTTATCCTGTGAAGTCCTTGTTTCTATAGATGGTAAATTTCTGTTCTAAGTCACTCGTGTGTTCTTTCTACTTTTATAGAACCCCCTTTAATATTTCCAGGAGTGCCGGCTTGGTGGTCACATAATCTTTTAATCCTTGCCAGTCTTGGAAGCTCTTTATCTCTCAATCCATTTTGAATGTCAGCCTTGCTGAATAAAGTATTCTTGGCTGCATGTTCTTCTCCTTTAGTGCCCTGAATATATCATGCTAACCTCTTCTGGCTTGCCAGGTTTCTGTGGACAGGTCTGACATTATTCTGATGGGTCTTCCTCCATATGTAAGGAATCTCCTCCCCCTAGCTGCCCTCAGGACCTCTTGTCTAAAGTTAGAAATTGCAAATTTTTCAATGATGTGTCTTCCTGATTTTCTAGACTCATTGATCTTGGCTGGTTTCCTTTCCACCTCTAGGACACGAAAACTTGTTCCATTCCCCAGATTGGGGAAATTTTCATTCAGAATTTGGTCAGCTATATCTTCTAGTCTTCTGTCTCTCTCTATCCCCTCTGGGATTCCAATAATTCTGACGTTGCAATGTTTCATGGCGTCATTTATTTCCCTAAGTCTGTTCTCATGATTCTTGAGCAGTTTGCTCCAGCTCTCCTCCTGACCTTTCTTCTCAACCATTTTATCCTCTAGATCACTAATTCTGTCCTCAGTCTCCATACCTCTAGCTGTTAGACTATTTAGATTGGATTGGATCTCACTGACAGCATTTTTTACATCAGCTAAACTGGCTTTAATTTCTGCCTTTAGAGACTGTATGTTGCCATTAATGTTTTTCTCCATCCTAACCGTTGCCTGGATAATTGTCACCCTGAATTCCCTTTCTGACATACTGTTTTTGTCCATGTCTAATAGTTCTGAGGAAGAGGATGCAGTCTCTGGGTTTTTCCTCTATTGCGTATTCCTCCTCCTAGTCATTTTGATGAGAAGTGGATGAGAGGATGTATAGCTAGATATATCGCCCACGATCCGGGCAGGGTGCACCCTGGAAGGTTTTGGAGCAATTGGGATTCACCACCAATAAGAAAAAATAAGGATAAAAAAAGATAGAGAAAAAGAAGAAATCCCAGCCAGAATGGGCCCCAAAAATAAGATTTATAAGGTAGTAAACAAACACAAACAAACATATAGACCAACAAAAGTAAATGACAAGAAATAAAGGAACCTAGTCAGAATGAACCCCAAGAATAAGATTTATATAATACCAGAACAAAAGAAACACTGACAGAAGGATAAGATGGGAGGCTGGTTATAACTCCTCGCAGGCGAGGAAGATTATTTCAGGTCTTCTTGGGTTTATAGTTGTGTTTAAGCCTCTAGTTGTAATGTTAAGTAGTTTAAAAACAAAACAAAAACCAAGAAATGTGAAAGCAAGTGGAAAAAAAAATAAGAGAATAAGAAAGAAAAAAAACTTTGTATCTATGAAATATACAGGTTTGAGGGTATTCTCAGGAGCTTAATATATTGATTTTCCCTGATGTTGGGGGTTTAAAATTTTATGGGGACCTTGCGGTTATTGTCCTTTTGTTTTTTGACTTGTCTTCTGGGGGAGGGTCCTACTGCATTGTTTTCCAGTCAGTCTTGCTTGAGTTGAGTCACCCTCCACCCCCAGTCAAGGGGCTGAGCTCTGTGGAAGCCGGTTTCTCAGTCTTTCACTCTGAAGGTTTTTGGCCTTTTGTAGCTTTTTCACCTTTTCAGAGAGTCCAAGCAAGGAATCTGCCCAGAAGTATCCACACCTCCACATCACAGAGAAGCCTCAGTCTGCTCCCCTCTGGGTGGTCCAGAACACACACTTTCCTCCGCAAAATTCTGCTCACAGCCTGTCAGAGGTGGCGCCCGACCCCAGCCACCTTTCTGCGGCTCTGTGAGTGCTCATCGGGGAGGTTAGGCCGCCTGCCTGCCTTCTTTCTGGGGCCAGCTGGGATCACTGAGATCCTGCGGCGGGCCACGAATGTCATGGTCTCAGGTGCACTCAGTCCAACCAGCAGGGCACACAGAGAAAAGCTGCTGGCTCCTGGACCACAGCAGACTCTCTAAAGGCACTTGCAGGAGCATGCCCGGCCCACAGAATGGTGCAGAGAGTGGAAAGCTGCAGGTTCAGGAACCACGGACTGGACCCCCCACTAGTCTCACTTTGGGGTGTGTGGTGTCCTTCCTGGGAGTGTCGGCCCAGGCCAGTGCCCGTGACCACCCCCTTCCACTAGTTGCTCCTCCAAACGTTTTGCTCTTTTTAGGTGTTTTTAACCGGACACTACATTAATGCTGGTCCCCAACCACTGGGCACTTTACTTTGGGGTATTACTGTCCTTGGATCGCTTCTGGTGTCTCCCTTCCCCTTTTGTTTATCCTTTGATATCTGTTTGAGTGTTCTCACTTTGCCTTACCTCTCCACTGCTGTCTTCTGCTCTCATAGAGATCCAGAAGTGAGAAATCTTGCTCCTCAGGGGTGATTTCATGGGTGTTCAGCGTGTTCTGGTAGATATCCAGTTCACTTTTGGGGACAGGTTGCAACAGGATCTCCTACTTCTCTGCCATCTTGCCCCCCCATCCATTTTTTTTTTTTAAAGATTTTTATCTGAGAGAGAGCACAAGCAGGCAGAGCAGCAGGTAGAGGGAGGGGGAGATGAGGGCTCCCCGCTGAGCAGGGAGCCTGATGTGGGGCTCGATCCCAGGACCCTGAGATCATGACCCGAGCTGAAGGCAGCCACTTAACCGACTGAGCCACCTAGGTGCCCCCAAAGCCTCCATTTTTTAAATTGCACCTCATTAATAGCTTTTTAAGATTTCAGCTTGGTTAGATTTTAGTTCTTTTATTTCTCCAGAAAGGGATTTTATTTCTCCTGAAAGGGGTCCTCTAATATCTTCCATGCTTTTTTCGAGCCCAGGTTTTCAAGTCCAGCACCTTGATAATCGTCATTTTGAACTCTAGTTCTGACATATTACTAATGTCTGTATTGATTAGGTCCATAGCCATCGGTACTGCCTCTTATTCTTTTTTTTCTAGTGAGTTTTTCTGCCTTGTCATTTCATCCAGATAAGAGTAGATGAATGAGAGGGGCACCTGAGTAGCTCAGTGGGTTGGGGCCTCTGCCTTCGGCTCAGGTCATGATCTCAGGGTCCTGGGATCGAGCCCCGCGTTGGGCTCTCTGCTCGGCAGGGAGCCTGCTTCCTCCTGCCTCTCTGCCTGCCTCTCTGCCTACTTGTGATTTCTCTTTGTCAAATAAATAAATAAAATCTTAAAAAAAAAAAGAGTAGATGAATGAGAGAAGAAAATACTAAAAGGGTAGCAGTGACCCCAGAAAAATATACACTAATCAAATCAGAAGAGACCTGAAACTAGGGGGAGAAGAAAGGAAGGGAAAATATTTTTATGTATATATAAAACATATATATTAAATATATATACACATAGACTGGTGAATACAACAGAGCTACACACTTGATTTTGGGTGTATTTTGGTCTGTTAGAAGAAACTATCTCCCAAAATTTTTAAGAAAGAAAAACATACACACACACACACACACACACACACACACACACATACACACACAAGTAAGGGTAATCATGATGAAGGGATGGAATATGACTGTAAGGATAAAAATTAAAAAAGATTCTAAAAAAGGATAAGAAGTTAGTTGAAAAAAGGAAAAAAAAAAATAAAAGAATGTGATCAGGCTGAAAACTAGACCAAAGCCATGTACTAGATTTAAGGTATATATATATTTTTTTGATTTAAGGTATATTTTGATCTGTTAGAAGAAATTGTATCCCAAAATTTTAAAGGAAAAAAAAACTATATCTATACAAAAAATAAGGTTAAATACACTGAAGGGATAAAATATGACTATAACAGTGAAAATTAAAGATTTTTAAAAAGGTATTGATAAGATAAAATAGTTAAAAAGCGATAAAAGAGGAAAGAGAAAAAATTTTAAAAATAGAATTAGAAAAAAATAAAATTTAAAAAATTTAACTTTGAGAGACTAAAGGATCATGGGGAAAAGCCATTCATTCTATGTGTTGCTTTCCCCTAGCTCTGGAGTTCCGCAGTTCTGATTGGTGAACTTGGTATTGGCTGGATGTTCTTGCTGATCTTCTGCGGGAGGGGCCTCTTGCAGTGATTCTCAAATGTCTTTGCTCGAGGAGGAATTGCACCACTCTTTTTTTTTTTTTTTTTAGAATATTTTATTTATTTATTTGACAGAGAGAGAGATCACAAGTAGGCAGAGAGAGAGGGGGAAGCAGGCTCCCCGCTGAGCAGACAGCCCGATGCGGGGCTCGATCCCAGGACCCCGAGACCATGACCTGAGCTGAAGGCAGAGGCTTTAACCCACTGAGCCACCCAGGTGCCCCGGAATTGCACCACTCTTGCCGGGGGCCAGGCTAAGTAGTCTGCTTGGTTTTGGTCTCAGGAGCTTTTGTTCCCTGAACACTTTCCATGCAGCTTTGGAGGCCAGGAATGAAAATGGCGGCCTCCCAGTCTCCGGCTAGTAGGAGCTGAGAGCTTAAGGCGCCACTCCTCAGTGCGCCCTCAGAGGAAAGCAGTCAATCACTCCCATCTCTCTGGTCTCTGGCTGTACTCTGAGCTCACCCAGCCTGTGACTGAGCGTTTCTGTCTCTGGCGCCCGGCCACGTTTGGAGTCTCCAAACCCAGCAGATTCCTGCAGTGTGCTCCTCTTCACGGCTCCTCCTGGAGGAAGAAGGAGGGAGTCTCTCCAGATCTGCCACCTGTGGGGTCCCTGCTCGAAGAGCAGTGGCATGACTGTGTAGCTCAGTTGATTAAGCATCTGAATCTTGATTTAGGCTCAGGTCATGATCTTGGTTGTGAGACCTGGCCCTGTGTCAGGTTCTGTGCTAAGTGTGGAGCTTGCTTGGGATTCTCTCTCTCCTTCCTTCAATCCTTCCCCACCCTCTGCTCCTGTTCTCTCTTAAAAAATAAAGAAAATAAAGTTTGTTTCTTGAAGATATCATGTAGTTAGTTGAGTAGTGTTTTTTGATCCACTCTTAACAGTCTTTTTTTTTTTTTAAGTTATTTATTTATTTATTTATTTATTTAAGTAATCTCTATGCCCACTGTGAGGCTCAACTCATGACCGACACTGAGATCAAGAGTTGCATGCTCGGGGTGCCTGGGTGGCTCCGTGGGTTAAAGCCTCTGCCTTTGGCTGAGGTCATGATCTCAGGGTCCTGGGATCGAGCCGAGCATCGGGCTCTCTGCTCAGCAGGGAGCCTCCTTCCTCTCTCTCTGCCTGCCTCTCTACCTACTTGTGATCTTTTTCTCTGTCAAATAAATAAATAAAATCTTAAAGAAAAAAAAGAGTTGCATGCTCTTCCAACTGAGCCAGCCAGGTGCCCTTAACAATCTCTTTTAAATGGTATATTTAGACTATTGACTTTTTGATTAATTTTTATTTACATTTCAGATAGTTCACATACAGTGCAGTCATTTCTAGAATAGAATTCAGTGATTCTTCATTTACATACAACATCTAGTGCTCATCATAACAAGTGCCTTCATTAATAGCCATCATCCTTCTAGCCCATCTTCCTCCCCACCTCCCTCCATCGACCCTCAGTTTGTTCTCTGTCATTGAGTGCCTTATGGCTTATGTCCCTCCATTTTTTCTTTTTCCCCTTCCTGTATGTTCATCTCTTTCTTAAATCCACATATGCTTGAGATCATATGGTATTTGTGTTTCTGTGACTTCACTTAGCATTAAACACTCTAAGCCATCCATGTTGTTGCAAATAGCAAGATTTCATATTTTTGATGGCTGAATAGTAGTCCACTGCATATATGTATACCACATTTTCTTTATCCACTCATCAGTTGGTGGACATTTGGGCTCTCACCATTGTCTGGCTATTGTTGATGATCTCCTGTAAACATTGGGGTGCATTGTACCCCTTTGAATCTGTTGGTTTTTTTTTTTTGTATCCTTTGTGTACATACCCTATAGTGCAATTGCTAGATCCAGGACAATTCTATTTTTAGCTTTTTGAGGAACCTCCATGCTGTTCTCCAGCGGGGCTGCACCAATTTGCATTCCCACCGGCAGTGCAAGAGAGTTCCCCTTTCTCCAAATCCTAGCCAACACCTGTTGTTTCTTGTGTTGTTAATTTTAGCCATTTTTACAGGTTTTAGGTGGTATCTCATTGTGGTTCTGATTTGTATTTCGCTGATGTTGAGTGATGTTGAGCATTTTTTCAAGTGTCTGTTAGCCATCTGGATGTCTTCTTTGGAAATACTGTCTATTCATGTCTTCCCATTTCTCAACTGGGTTATTGGTTTTTTGGGTTATTGGTTGCGTTTGATAAGTTCTTTGTAGATTTTGTATACTAACCCTTTAGCAGATATGTTATTTGCAAGTATCTTCTCCCATTCCATAGGCTGCCTTTTAGTTTTGTTGATTGTTTCCTTTGCTGTGTAGAAGCTTTTTATCTTAATGAAGTCGCAGTAGTTCATTTTTGCTTTTCTTTCCCTTGCCTATGGTGATGTGTCTAGTAAGAAGTTGCTACGAGTGAGGTTAAAGAGGTTTCTGCCTGTGTTTTCCTCTAGGATTTTGATGGTTTCCTGTCTCATATTAAGGTCTTTCATCCATTTTGAATTTATTTTTATGTATGGTGTAAGTAAGTGGTTCAGTTTCATTTTTCTGTATGTTGCTGTTCAGTTTTGCCAACACCATTTGTTGAAAAGACTCTTTTTTTCCATTGGCTATTCTTTGATGCTTTGCTGAGGATTAGTTGACCATAGTTTTGGGTCCATTTCTGGGTTTTCTGTTCCATTGATCTATGTGTCTGTTTTTGTGTCAGTACTGTACTGTGTTGATGAGTGCAGCTTTGTAAAATAGCTTGAAATCTCGAATCATGATACCTCTAGTTTTGTTTTTCTTTTTCAGAATTGTTTTGGCTATTTAGGGTCTTTTGTGGTTCCATATAAATTTTAGGATTGTTCTGGCTCTGTGAAAAATGCTGGTTGTATTTTGGTGGGGAGTGCATTAAACATTTAGGTTGCTTAGGGTAATAAAGACATTTTAACAATGTTTGTTCTTCCAATCCATGAGCATAGAATGTTTTTTCATTTCTTTGTGTCCTCGTCAGTTTCTTTCATAACTGTTCTGTAGTTTTCAGATCTTTTATTTAGTTAGATTTATTCCTAGGTATCTTATTTTTGATGCAATTGCAAATGGGATTGATTCTTAGATTTCTTTTTCTCCTGCTTTGTTATTGGTTTATAGAAATGCACATTTAGGGCGCCTGGGTGGCGCAGTTGGTTGAGCAACTGCCTTCGGCTCGGGTCATGATCCCGGAGTCCCGGGATCGAGTCCCACATCGGGCTCCCGGCTCCATGGGGAGTCCGCGTCTCACTCTGACCTTCTCCCTTCTCATGCTCTCTCTCTCACTCTCTCTCTTTCCTAATAAATAAATAAATAAAATCTTTAAAAAAAAAAAAAGAAATGCACATTTATTTTATATCCTGCAACTTTGTTGAATTTATATATGAATTCTAACAATTTTCTGGTGGCATCTTTAGTATTTTCTACAGAGTACCATGTCCTCTGCAAATTGTGAAAGTTTGACTTCTTCTTTTCCAATTTGGATGCCTTTTATTTCTCTTTGCTGTCTGATTGCTGAGGCTAAGACTTCCAGTACTGTGTTAAATAGTAATGGTGAGAGTGGACATCCTTGTCTTGTTCCTCACTGTAGGGGAAAGGCTCTCAGTTTTTCTCCATTGAGGATAATATTATCTGTGATACAAATATTACATTTGTAATACAAATATTTGTATTTTTTGTAATACAAATATTACAAATATTTGTAATACAAATGTTATCATTTGTATATGGCCTTTAAAATGTTGTATGTTTCATCTACCCCTACTTTGTTGAGGTTTTTCATTAGGAAAGGATGCTGTATTTTGTCAGATTATTTTTTTTTTAAGATGTTATATGACACAGAGAAATCACAAGTAGGCAGAAAGGCAGGCAAAGAGAGAAGGGGAAGCAGACTCCCCGCTGAGCAGAGAGCCTGATGTGGGGCTCGATCCCAGGATCCTGAGATCATGACCTGAGCTGAAGGCAGAGGCTTTAACCCACTGAGCCACCCAGGCGCCCCTTGTCAGATGCTTTTTGTGTCTCTATTGACAGGATCATATGGTTCTTACCCTTTCTTTTATTAATATGGTATATCACATTGATTTGTGAATATTGAACCTCCTCTGCAGCCCAGGAACAAATCCCACTGGATCGTGTTGGGTGATTCTTTGAATGTACTGTTGAACTTGATTTGCTAATATTTTATTGAATTTTTTTGCATCCACGTTCATCTGGGTTATTGGCCTGTAGTTCTCCTTTTTAGTAGGGTTTTTGGTTTGGGAATCAAGGTAATACTGGCATTGTAGAATGAGTTTGGAAGTTTTCCTTCCATTTGTATTTATTGGAACAGTCACTGTGTATTAACTCTTTAAATGTAGAGCAGAGGGGCACATGGGTGGCTCGGCTGGATATGTCTACCTTCAGCTAGGGTCATGGTCCCCATGGTCTTGGGATCAAGCCCCATGTTGGGCTCCCTGTGTCACAAGATCATACACACTCTCTAGCTCTCTTTCAAATAAGTAAGTAAAGTAAGTAACTAAGTAAGTCTAAATTTTAAAAAAATATCTGGTAGGATTCTCCAGGAAAGCCATCTGGCCCAGGACTTGTATTTGTTGGGAGATTTTTGATTACTGATTCACTTTCTTTGCTGGTTATTTGTCTGTTCAAATGTTCTATTTCTTCTTGTTTCAGTTTTGGTAGTTTATAAGTTTCTAGGAATTTGTCCATTTCTTCCAGGTTTCCCAATTTGGTGGCATATAATTTTTCATAGTATTCTCTTATTTTTTAAAAAATACTTTATTGATTTATTTGAGAGAGAACACAAGTGGGGGTTTGTGCAGAGGGAGAGGGAGAAGCAGGCTCTCCACTGAGCAGGGAGCCTGACTTGGGGCTTGATCTCAGGACCCCAATATCATGACCTGAGCCAAAGGCAGATGCTTTATGGACTCAGCCACGCAGGTGCCTCCATAGTATTCCCTTATACTTTTATTCTGTGGTGTTGGTTGTGATCTCTCTCTCATTAATGATTTTATCTATTTGGGTCCTTTCTCTTTTCTTTTTGATAACTCTAGCTAGGGGGTTATCAAGTTTATTAATTCTTTCGAAGAACTAGCTCTTAGTTTTGTTCTATTCTACTGGGTTTTTTTGTTTCTATATCATTTATTTCTGCTCTAATCTTTATTATTTCCCTTCTTCTCCTGGCTTTAGGCTTTATTTGCTGTTCCTTGCCTCCTTCCTAAAGGAGCTAGAAAACCTTCGCTAAGGTTTACCTTTAGTAAGGTTAGGTTGTATATTTGAGGCTTCTTGCTTCTTGAGGTAAGCCTGTATTGCAGTATGCTTCTCTCTTAGGATTGCCTTTGCTGCATCCTGAAGGTTGTGGGCTGTTTTGTTTGCATTTTCACGTGCTTCCATGTATTTTTAAATTCTTCTTTAATTTCCTGGTTAGTTCATTCATTCTTTAGTAGGATGTTCTTTAACCCCCATGTATTTGAGTTTTTTCCAAAATTTTTCTTGTGGTTGATTTCCATTTTCATAGTTTTGTGGGCTGAAAATATGCATGTAGACCATTGACATTTAAAGTGCTTATGGATACAGTTGTATTAATAACTGCTGTAATTGTTACTGTTTTTTATCCTTTGCCTTTGCCTTTGGTTTTGATTTTGTATTCCACTCTTTCTGCTTTCTCTGACTTTAACTGAACATTAATAGACTGTATTTTTCCACTCTCTTAGCTTTATCAATTATACTTAAAATTACTTTATACTTTATATGTACTTTATATATAGTCTATATACCTTATATACACTATATATATACTTTATATATACTTTATACTTAAAAGGAAATTTTAAGTGGTTGCTCTTAAATTCACAGTATATATTACAGCTAATCCAAGTCTACTTCTAAGTCCACTTTCAAATCATTTTATACCATTTCAAGAGTACGGGTGCCTGGGTGGCTCAGTTGGTTGAGCAACTGCCTTCGGCTCAGGTCATGATCCTTGAGTTCCAGGATCGAGTCCCACATCGGGCTCCCAGCTCCACGGGGAGTCTGCTTCTTCCTCTGGCCTTCTCTCCTCTCGTGCTCTCTCAAATAAATAAGAATCTTAAAAAAAAAAAAAAAGAGTAGTGCAGTTACCTCATAACATTATATCCCCAATTCCTTCCTCCTGCCCCTTAGGACATCATTATCATTTACTTCACTTGTACTGAAGCTACAGTTACTGCGTACATTGTTGAAATTATTATTTTGAGCAAACTGTTAGGCATTTGGTCAATTAAGAGTAAGAAAAATAGAGATGCCTGGATGGCTCAGTCAAGTATCTGCTTTTGACTCAGGTCATGATCTCACAGTCCTGGGATCAAGTCCTGCATTGGGCTCACTGCTTGGTGGGGAGCCTGTTTCTCCCTCTCCCTCTGCTTCTCCTCCTGCTTCTGCACTCCCTTTCTGTGTCAAATAAATAAAATATTTTTTTAAATAAAATCTTTTAAAAATAGAAGGAAAATATTTAACCCCTATTTATTCCTTCTCTAACACTCTTTTTTTGTGTAGATCTGTTTCTAACTTATGTCTGTTTCCTTCTAAAGAAATCTTGTAACTTGGGGCATCTGGGTGGCTCAGTCAGTTAGGTGTCTGCCTTCACCTCAGATCATGATCCCAGGGTCCTGGGATCGAGCCCCATGCCAGGCTCCCTGCCAGTACTGCTTCTCCCTCTCCTCCCCGCTTGTGCAGTCTCTTACTGTCTATGTCACTATTTCTGTCTCTATCTTTCTCAAATAAATAAAATCTTTTAAAAAGTGGAGTAACTCATAATAAAAATATTTGAAAAAAAGTCTTGTAACATTTCTTGGTAGGTACCTCTGCCCTGTGACAAATTCCTTTTTGTTCATCTTCTAAAATCTTTATTTCTCTTTATTTTTTTTTCTTCAATGCCTTAAATGTTTCCTCCACTCTCTTGCTTAAATGGTTTCTGTTTAGAAGGCCAGTATGTTTCTAATTCTTGCTCCTCTGTAGGTGAGATTTCTCCCCCACTGCCTTCTTTTATGATTTTCTTTTTGTCTTTGATTTTCTGTAGTTTGAATATGGTATGCCTCAGTACAGATTTTTTATATTTTTAGTTTTTATGTATATTTGGTGTTATATGAGTTTCTGTGCTTTGCTCTCTACTATAAATTTTGAAAAAGTCTCATTGTTGAGTCACATTTCTACTGTTCCTTTCTGTTTGTCTTCTGTTTTCTACTGCAGATCGATTAATTCTTTTTGTAATTGTCCCATGGTTCTTAGATATCCTTTTGTATCCTTCTCATTATTTTTTCTTTTTGCATTTCAGTTTTGAAAGTTGTATTGGTATTTCTTCCAGCTCATTGATTCTTTCCTTGGTTGTGTCTAGTGTACTGATGAGTCCGTTGAAGTGTTCATTTCTGTTAGTTTTTGTTTTTTTTTTTTTTGCCAGCATTTCCTTTTGATTCTTCGTTGGAATGTTTGTCGCCCTGCATACATTACCTCTCTTTGCATGTTGTCCACTTTTGCCATTAGAGCTCTAGCATATTAGTGATAGTTGCTTTAAATTCCTTGTCTAATAATTCTAGCATCTCTGCCATATCTGAGTGGGGTTCTCTCCTTGCTCAGTGTCTTCAAATCTGTGTTATTTTAGTATGCTTTGGGATTTTTTGACGTGATGTACTGGGTAAAAGGGACTTGAGATATGTATGCCCTTGTGTGAGGTTTTATGTTTACCTAGCTCGGAGTTAGGCTGTGTTTCCTGTTTGCTATATCAGTAGGTGTCAGAGCTAAAACTTGCTCTGGTGTCCTTGTTTTTGTCTCTTCTTTGTCTTTGCATTTCCCTAAAGATAGATTTCTTTTCTTTTTCTTTCTTTTAACGATTTTATTTATTTATTTTACAGAGAGAAAGAGATCACAAGTAGGCAGAGAGGCAGGCAGAGAGAGGGGGAAGCAGGCTCCCTGCTGAGCAGAGAGCCTCCAGCAGCTGGGCTTGATCCAAGGACCCCGAGATCATGACCTGAGCCAAAGGCAGAGGCTTTAATCCACTGAGCCACCCAGGTGCCCCTCCCTAAAGATTTCTTAATGAAAGGTCTGAAAAGTACAGTTCTCTAATTGTATGCCCTGATTATTAGACAGGAGCCCCCTTGATGTTACTAGAAGTGATCTGTAGGAGTGCCTGGCTGGCTCAGTTGGTAGAGAGTATGACTCTTGATCTCAGAGTTATAGGTTTGAGCCCTATTTTGGGTGTAGAGGTAACTTAAAAATAAAATCTTCAAAAAAAAAAAAGTGATCTCTAGTTCTGTGGTTAGGTCTCAGTCTTTTTTTTTTTTTTTTAACTTTTTATTTTATTTTATGTATTTGACAGAGAGAGAAGGAACACAAACAGGGGGAGTGGGAGAGGGAGAAGAAGGCTTCCCACTGAGCGGGGAGCCCGATGTGGGGCTCGATCCCAGGACCCTGGGATCATGACCCGAGCCAAAGGCAGACGCTTAACGACTGAGCCACCCAGGCGCCCCAGGTCTCAGTCTTTTAGGGAACTTGTGCCCGTTGTGCCCCCTGTGCCATGGTTTTGGGTTTTGCCCCTCTTTTAGGTGAAACTGGAAGGCAGAGGGGACTGGAGTTGGACATTTTCCTTCCCCTAGGTCAGGTAGGTTCTGGTGAATCTCAGTGAGGTAGGCTCTGGTAAAACAATTTCCCCTGAGGATAGGCCTTATTAAGAACAGAATGTTCTGGGCATATCTCTAAGTGGCTTATTTTCTCCTTCCCTTGCCTGAAGCCTGAGGGGTTTTGTTCTCTTACCTTCACTGTGATAACCTGGCAGGTAAAACTCACAGAAGTACCTGGGCCCCCCTAAGAATGGGCCCTCCCTAAGTTTTATTAATTTGAACCTGTCCACATTGAACCTCTAGTGATTCATCAGTTATACTTTGTTTTTTCCTGGCCTGTTTCTGCCCCAGGCATCTGCTCCAGTAAGTTGTACTTTTCTGTTTATTTGCCTGTACCTCTGATTGAGGAGTGTTTTATCCTTGACTTCAGTTCTCTGATGGATCTAAAGAGTTGTTTTTCAATTTGTTTAACTTTTTTATTGTAAGGACAGTAGTGACTGCTTCCAAATTTCTTACATGCTAGACTGGAAAATGACAGTTCGTTGCTCTCGTTTTTAAAAAAATTTTTTTAAATTTATTTATTTATTAACATATAATGTATTCTTTGCCCCAGGGTACATGTCTGTGAATCATCAGGCTTACACATTTCACAGCATTTGCCAAAGCACATACCCTCCCCAATGTCCCATAACCCTACCCCTCCTACCTCCCAGCCACCCTTAGCTTGTTTCGTGAGTTTAGGAGTCTCTTATGGTTTGTCTCCTTCCCCATCCCATCTTGTTTC
>CM052805.1:2610511-2667300 GCA_028533885.1 Nasua narica
GCTATAAACATTCGGGTGCATGTGACCCTTCGGATCACTACATTTGTATCTTGAGGGTAAATACCCAGTAGTGTGATTGCTGTATCGTAGGGTATCTCTGTTTTTAACATTTTGAGGAACCTCCATACAGTTTTCCAGAGTGGCTGTACCAGCTTGCATTCCCACCAACAGTGGAGGAGGGTTCCCCTTTCTCCACATCCTCGCCAACATCTGTCATTCCCTGACTTGCTAATTTTAGCCATTCTGACTGGTGTGAGGTGGTATCTCACTGTGGTTTTGATTTGTATTTCTCTGATGCCAAAGCACATACCCTCCCCAATGTCCTATAACCCTACCCTTCCTACCTCCCAGCCACCCTTAGCTTGTTTCGTGAGTTTAGGTGATGTCGAGCACTTTTTCATGTGTCTGTTGGCCATTTGGATGTCCTCTTTGCTGAAATGTCTGTTCATATCTTCTGCGCATTTCTTGATTGGATTATTTGTTCTTTGAGTGTTGAGTTTGAGAAGTTTTTTATAGATTTTGGATACTAATCCTTTATCTGATATGTCATTTGCAAATATCTTCTCCCATTCTGTCAGTTGTCTTTTGGTTTTGTGGACCGTTTCCTTTGCTGTGCAAAAACTTTTGATCTTGATGAAGTCCCAATGGTTCATTTTTGCCCTTGCTTCCCTTGCCTTTGGCAATGTTTGTAGGAAGAAGTTGCTGCGGCTGAGGTCGAAGAGGTTGTTGCCTGTGTTCTCCTTGAGGATTTTGATGGAGTCTTGTCTCACATTGAGGTCTTTGATCCATTTTGAGTCTATTTTTGTGTGCTGTGTAAGGAAATGGTCCAGTTTCATTCTTTTGCATGTGGCTGTCCAGTTTTCCCAACACCATTTGTTGAAGAGATTTTTTTTTCCATTGAATATTCTTTTGTGCTTTGTCGAAGATTAGTTGACCATAGAGTTGGGGTTCCATTTCTGGGCTCTCTATTCTCTTCCACTGATCTATGTGTCTGGTTTTTTGCCAGTACCACACTGTCTTGATCATGACAGCTTTGTAATAGAGCTTGAAGTCTGGAATTGTGATGTTGCCGACTTTGGTTTTCTTTTGTTGCTCTCATTTTTGAAAGATATTTTTGATTGGGTGGCTCAGTGGGTTGAGGCCTCTGCCTTCGGCTCAGGTCATGGTCTCAGGGTCCTGGGATCAAGCCCCGCATCGGGCTCTCTGCTCAGTGGGGAGCCTGCTTCCCCCCCCCACTTGTGATCTCTCTCTTTCTGTCAAATAAATAAAATCTTAAAAAAATATTTTTGATAGATTAAAAGAATTTCTGGTGATACCCTTTTTCTTTTAGTGTTTTATAGATGTTATTCCATTGTCCTCGAGCTTAGAGCAGAAATTACTTACGGTTCTTACCTTTATCTATACAAAATGTGCTTTTTTTCATGTTTAGTTCATTACAGTGGGCAAGTTTCCCGCTAAATGCACAGATAGAAGCGAGGTACCCCTACCCCTTAATGCAGGAGCCAGCGGCTTACGTGGGACTGACTGGGTATCAGGCAAGGAGGGAGCACCAAGCTTTCAGTGAGACCCCAGCTCAGAGCCCCTGAGCCAAGGGTGGGCTAATGGCCTGACACTAACTGCTGCTGCTTCCTTCTCACAGCTGGGCACCCTGCAGGGCATGTCTTCAACTTTATATCATTTCAGTGATGTCAAGGAAACAGTTATTAGACTGAGCTCATGTCCTGGTGCAGCTGAGCTGTTATTGCTTGTAAGTCACATGAGCATGCAAACAAGAATTTTAGAATCCTCTAGTAACGGTGCACCAGAGTGGCACTACCTCTGTATTTCTCCCTGCCCCCTTGCCTATTTTCATTCCTACTTGAATCCCTGTCTGTAAGCCACATACCGTGGTGATGAAAGTCTCACACAACAAGTCTGCCAGATGACAAAGCTATTTGCAAAGCAGCATCTTGTGCAGACAATCTGTGACCTTGAAGAAAGCATCTCTGGTTAGCTGTCTTCTGTGAAAAGAGTCACCTACCCCTGACCAATGCCTAATCGGAAAGCATAATTTAGAAGACAGATTTAGGATGTAGAATATGGATAAAAATAGGAAACAAACACTTCTGTCTTAGAGATCACAGAACTTCAATAGCACTGTGTTCGGACAGAGTATTTGGAGGTTCACAACCTGTGTGGTTTGTGGGAGACACTATAAGGGGGCCTGGGGAAGAGCTTGCCATTTTCAGTGGAAAGCAAGTGGCGATTACTAATTATGATGACTTTGTACTTAGGATCTGGATTTGCTGCACCTTTTTCTTTTTAAGATTTTATTTGTCAGAGCACACAAGCGGGGAGTGGCTGGCCGAGGGAAAAGCAGGCTCCCCACTGAGCAGTGAGCCCAATGTGGGACTCAGTCCCAGGATTCTGGGATCATGAAATGAGCTGAAGACAGACGCTTAGCCAACTGAACCACCCAGGCTGTTCCCGCTGCCCCCTTTTTTAGTAATATACCAACTGCTTAAGAAATGAGGGTGTTTTAATTAATCCATTAAACATATATGAAAAGGAGCATTATAAGAGGTGTAGTCTTTTTGAAAAACTGATCAAACTCGAATTCAGTATACTCAATATATTTGTAAATAAACTTCAGGCATGAAAAAAAAATAGGAAACAAACTCCAAAAAAAACTATTGTCTCTGGGAAGTGGGCCAATTAATGACCACTTCACAGATGGTCTTACTTGAAGACTACAAAATTGTTGTTCACATAATACAAACCTACTGGAGTCCACAGCTGCAAACTGCTGGGTAGAGCTTAGGCTCTAGGTATGAGATGGTCAGAGTCTAGCTTAAACCTTCTCTCGTCTTGGGAGAAATAAGAACTCAGAGAGGGAGCTGCACCACTTACAGCATTCCAAAGGCAAGAAAATCCTGTTAGGAAGTAGAAGGTTCACTTATAATATTATAATTCTGAAGGGCACCTTAAGTTCCATTTGTCGCTTTTTAAAATTTATCTGTCTGGAACAGACTTAAGTACAATAGACATTGTACTGGCATTTAACTTTTTGGCAAAATAGAAACCTTGGTTACAGCCATAGTTCTTAATTCTATAAAAATGTTTTAAAGAGGCTATTATTTCTGAATAAAATATTTTTAACAAGTGATACAAAACAAGTAAACAGCATATCTAATGTAAGAGCAAAAAATTTTTAATAGCATCTTACTGTAAATAGAACTCAAGATTCAGTGCTTATAAACAATCGAGGGTTCTCTTATCGGGAATCAGAAAAATAGCAAAACAGTGTAGCAGTATTGTCAAATATGTCAAACAATAGCAATGACACAGTCTGTCGTTATAGATTTGCGTTAGGCAGTAGTGTTCTTTCTGGAAGGCACAAATTGGAAATCCGATTACCTGAAGGTTTAGAATATGGTTCTGAAGATGTATGACAGGCATAGCTAACTTGGAACAAAATTCATTGACTGGAATTAATGGCAGTTAATCAGACATTACTTCTAGGTAATGACACTCTGGAACTTAAGAGATGCTCTTCATCAGCCACTTGGCTGTCTGTGAAGGTCCCGGGCGAGGTGTGGGCCAGGCGTCTGCACTTCAACTTTGGAGTGCTTATGAAAACAAAGGCATGCTACCTAGAAGTTAAACTTTACAGTAAAAAACAGAAAATAATCACTTTAGGAAGAACAGTGGCATGCTCGAGATAGGGCAGGTTCTGAGTCAAGCGTCTTGAAGAGGGTTCTTGAACAGGAGGCTGGAATTTCACTGGTTCTTCTCGGGGGGAACATTCTGCACAATGATGGTGATGATGACAATGATGGCGGCAACCATAGCGACAGTCCCTGTTGCCCACATCTGACAGTTCTTCCACCAATATTTTCTCTTCAGCTTGACAGCATTTGTTTTAAATTGGGACACTCCTACCTGCAGCCCATCTGCACAATTATCTAACTCGGAGAGCTTCTGATGTCTTTCCAACACCTTCTGTTGACTCCGATGATGTCTACCACTTCATCTACTAGGTTCTTTGCTGAAGTCTCTGGTGACATTTTGGCAGCACCCAGCAGCAGTCTGCGGAGCTGCACAGCAGGATCAAGGCTGAAACTGTACATCATGTGCTCTTTCAAAGCCTGGCTTCTTGAAAGATTTTTTTCTTTGAGTCTGGTTTTCAACAACTTGATTATGCTGTACCTTGCTGGTAGTCTCTTCAGGTTTATTCTCCTTGGGCTTTATTGAGCTTCTTAGATCATATCTATGTTGTGATCATATTTGGGAAATTTTGCTTTATTTTTTCAGATACTGTTTCTGTCCCCTTTTTGCCCTTTTTTCTTTTTCTGGGATTCCAGTTATGCACGATGGCCTGCTTGGTAGTGTCTGGTGTTTCTTGTTTTGTTTTATCTGTGTGCTCTATTTATTTGTGGTGTGTCTGGTGAGTTGTTTCCACTGCTATGTCTTTAAATTCTTTGATCTTTTCTTTTACAGTGTCAATCTGATGTTAATCCCAAACTAATGTTTTTTCATTTCAGATACTATTCTTATCATCTCTAGAAAATCCATTTGGATCTTTTTATAGCTTCCATTTTCCTCCCCATCATGCTTGTGTTTCCCCCTACTTTCTTGAATATATGAAGCATTTTTAGAATATTCATCATCCTTCTGTGTTCTTCTATGTCTGCCTTTGCTAAGTCAGCTTCTAATGGTTGGTCTTTCTTACGGTCATAGCTCATATTTCCCTCTCTTTCACATGCCTAGTGTAGCAGTTACCAGTTCACACTTCATTGCTTGCTTGTGATAGTAGAGTGTTTCTCCCTTGCCAGCTAGCCTGATGCTAATACTCGCCGTTGTGGTTGCTGGAGAAGGGCCTCTCTTCCCGGTTCTGTGTGTTCTGCTTATCTCTGTTTTGTGACACAGGCTGGCACACAGGACGCATGGGAGCTCACCGCAGTAAATTTCTTTGGCCTTTTCAGTTAGTTTCCTGGCTGCAAATTCAGCAGCACTCTGTGGTGCCAGCCCTGTTATTCTCTGTATGTCTGGAAGGGGGCAGGCACTGCCAGGCCAGTCCCACGGGACCTTGACCGGCCTCCTGGTGGCTTTCTGGTGAGTTCATCAGCACCCTTGCCCACAGCTTCCCAGCTTGTTTTGTCGGCACCCACATGGATGGTTGTCATCTCTAGCTTTGGCCTAGGGCAGCCCATCCACTGGGTGAACTTTTTACCATCCAGTGGGCTGTGACCACCCATCTTCCAGGTGTGAATCCTTCCCCTGGGTGCCTCCCTTCACCCTCGGGTATTCTATAGAGTTTCTTTTGTTTCCTTTCAGTTGACTCCTTATAAATAGTTAATAATTCTTTATATACTAAACCTCCCTTGTTTAAAATACCATGTGGTTTCTGTCTCCTGGCTGGACCTGGCCATTTTTTTTATTGAATCCTGGACATTGTGAATTTATGTTGTTGGTTGCTGGGTTTTGTTGTATTCCTTCAAATAGTGTTAATCTTGGTCTGCCACACAGTTAAGTTCCTTGGCATCAGCTGATTCTTTAGAGGCTTGCTTCTGAGCAGTGTTAGGGCAGGTCCAGAGCTGCCTTTGGTCTGCAGCTAATTTGGCCCCGTTATTAGGGGCAATGCCCTTCTCAGGATTCTACCTGATATGCTGTGTGAATTAGGCGGCTTTACTGTGGTGGCTTGTGGGAACACAAAGTAGCGCCACCCCTGTGTGAGCTCTGGGGAATGTTCCATCTGCTCCTTTCCAGGGCCTCCTGCCCTGGGCTCCTCGTGTAGTTTGTCTCACCCGGGTACGGAGTCTTCCTCCGCTGAAGCCCCAAGGGGACCCTCTGCATATCCTGGAGCTCTGCCCGCCATGCAGCCCCTCCTGCCCAGCACTCTGCCCCATGTTCTCCTTGCCCTCCTGACTGTCTCTTCAATGAGGGAGATGGTCGGCTGGGTCTGAGTTTCCCCTCCCTGCACGATAGCCCAGAACCACCGTGGCTGTGGCAGGTGCAGTCACCGGGATCCAGTGTTGGGTTTTCCTCTGCGCTGCGATCACTGCTATCTGGTGACAGGAGTACACGTCACATCATCTCTTGTTCAGTTGTCCTGAGTCCAGGGGGCCCTGTTACTCTATCTTGAATGAATGTGTACAGAACCAAACAGATTAAACAGCCTGTCGGGAGCTTAATGAAATTTATGAGAGGTGGGCTCTCTGGCTAAGCCAACTGACACTGTTAACACGCCTTTTTTTTCTTTTTTTAAGCAGTTGCACGGATGGCAACAGAAAGATGGTGCAGATTGGAAGACAGTGACATGGTGGCAGCCTGGGATCGGCCCCACAGCAGGCTCACCTTTACCACCTTGTGTGCGCGTGTCCTTGCTGGGCTGAGGTGCTTGCGAAGATCAGCACCCCCTCACAGGAGCTCATGTGAAGAAAGGAGCTCATCACCCGTGAACTTGCATGGGCGGCGTCCCTGCCCTGCTTCTGTGGCCGACCGTGACTCCAGCACTCTTCAGACGACAGGGAACCAGATCAACAAGGCCACCTACGTCCAGGCACTCTGGCCTTGGCCTGGACTCCTCCCTGGCCTCGTAGGGTCACCTCTGCTTCCGCCCGAGGCCCTTTCCACGGCCGCAGCTGGGTCGAGATGGCCACTGGTGGCCAGTGCCGCCCTGCTACACTTCCTCTCTGAGGGAGGGGCACCGAGCCCTGGCTGGCAGCTGTCATGCAGGCAGCAAGAGGGGAGCCTGGAAAGCCAGCCTTGCAAGGTGAGTGCACGTGTTTTCTGAAGTGGTATAGAAGTGAGGTGAGAAGCAGTGCTGCTCCCCAGAGCCCAGAGCCTGCAGTTCCTGAGCAGGCAGAGGTCTCTGCACCTGCCTTTCCTGTTTTCCACCCAGACCCAGCAATACCTTCCCGTTCCCACAGCCAGGACGCTACCAGCCTCAGGTTCTTCCCTGGGGGTGGTGCCCAGACTTCTGAGGGGAGAGTGGTGGCAGCGCCCCGAGTCTGCCCGCAATCAGGAGTCCAGGACAGGCAGGCCCTCTGGGGAGCCCCATGGCTCGGGAGGGGGGGTCTGGGGCAGGCCGAGTGCATCATCCTTCACTTGTGGCAGACCCGATGAGGCGTCTGTCCTGGGGGCCAGTTAAGGGCAAAGGCTGAGGCGCTGAGGGAGGACGGTTTAGCGGGAGCCTTTTCATGTGCCTGAGCCCCATAGGCTCTCAGCGTATGCAGGAAAGAGTTTAGTTCGTGGAACATTCCAGCCCGAAGCTTCCTGGGGGTGGGAAACAGGAAGCAAGGGGAGCTTGGGGACTGTGGTCTCCTTCCCACTAGCAGAGCCATATTACCTTAATGTCCTATGTCTAAGGTCCAGAGATGCTCCAAGAATGGGTGAAGAGAGGCTGGGGACTAGTGGACCCAGTGGCCGGGGAGGTGGAGAAGACATGGGATCAGCATTCCCAGCGGGCTCATCCAGGAAGGATTGGGCGGAGTTAGAAAAGACACCGTCACTTAGTCCTCACACCGGAGGGTCAGTGGTGAGAGCTGCAGTGGCCACTGCGTTGTGGGGCTGCACCCTCATAAGGGTGTTGGCTCCTGGGACCACTGGTTCTTGTGAGGGTCCTTCTGGGCTCAGAGAGGGCAGCTGTCTCCTCTCCACAGAGAGAGGCCCGTACCAGGTACTCTCTGGGGTCTGCTGTCTGACAGTCCTCAGCCTCTGCCTGGGACTCCCGTGACAGGATGAACTGGTCCTGACTCTGCATTCTGGCTGTGCTTTACCCAGGTACTTCTCCGGTAGCTCCTTAGCCCACAGGAGCCTTTCCCTCCCAGTAAGAGCTCCCTCGCTTGGTGCTCCCTTATCACCCTTGGTTTAATGTCTCCATCCCACCAGGATTTGGGATGTGGAGGCTGAGGAGCCTGTCCTTTCACTCATTAGGGAAGACTGGGTCAGGCCCCCTTTGTGTGAGATGCACACACTTAGATGGGGACAGCCAGGGCAGCTGGGGAGGGTGGAGAGCATCTAAAGCCATTGTTCTGTCAAGAAGGCCCCTCTCTGACGTTCATCTTTTCGTTCAGCAAGTACTTGGTGGGCACCTGCAATGAGTCAGGGCTTGTTTAGGTGCTGATACATGAGCCCTAGCTGTCACTGGACTGCACCCAGCGAGACAGAATGTACATTGTTAGATGTGATTGGTGGTTAAGACAAAAACAAAGATACAGGGACAAGATGTGCTAATTTAAAGGTGACATCCAGGAAGACGCTTCATTGAAGGAGGGGGCAAGCTTTGTGGCCATCTGAAGACAGAATGCTCAGGTAGAGGGACAGTGCAAAGGCCCTGAGGCAGGAGTCCATTTGGGGAACATGGTTGAAACTGTCGACGCATAATTAACTATGGTGTTTACGGATTAGCCCCATGGCCAGTCCTAGGCAGGAAGCACAGCAGTTACTTGCACTTCTTATTAAAAACAAAAAACAGCACTGCCCATCTGGCCAAAGGGCAAAGTCCCCAGAGAGGAAGCAGGCCTGGAGCTGGCAGTCTGCAAGCCCCAAGGCTCCTTCTCTAAGAGTGAGGTGGTAGACCTCAGCTGAGGACACATGATCCTGTTGTTTGAGAAGATATAGAATGAGCTTCCAGGATGTAGAATTGCTACGTCCTGCTGCCATCTTCGTTGTAGGACTGGGCTGGCAAGGAGATACACCAGAGGGTTCAGACAGGGACACAGAGGTCCAGAGACTCTTGGTCGGACAGAGGCACAGGCCTTTGTTCCTTCTGGCTGTCGCTCTTTGGTTTGCATCCCTCTGCTAGCCAGGCCAGCTTGCTGAGTTATCAACCCGCGTCCTGTCACACACCACGCCTGACGCTGAGTCAGTTTACCAGGTAACCAGGCAGGGTGACAGACTCACCAGAGACTACGGTATTGGAGTTGTCAGACAGACTTTAGCTGATTGACAAATTAAAGCAAAGAGATAAGATGCGGAGCTCCACACAGAATTCATAAGAAATTAAAGGGAAAATCTGAAACCGGAAAGTATGACTAAAATTTAAAGCCTAGTAAGTAGACATAGCTAGGTTAGAGGCAGCTGAAGAAAGGATTAGTAACTGGAAGACAGATCAGTTGAAAATACCCCTGCAAACACACCACAACCAGCCCACACTACCCTGTGAGCGTCCTTGTCCTGGGCCCCCGGGCCCTGCTTGTGTGTTCTGTAGACCCCCAACCTTGGGTAAGGCGGCGGGGGGGTGGGGGGGTTCCTGCCAAAGAAGTTTTTGTGCTTGGAGACACTGGGGGGTCTTCAGAACTTGGAGAATGTGTTTCAGTGCA
This sequence comes from Nasua narica, assembly GCA_028533885.1. NCBI lineage: Eukaryota > Metazoa > Chordata > Mammalia > Carnivora > Procyonidae > Nasua > Nasua narica. Next base: position 2,619,817 of record CM052805.1, read on the forward strand.
ACTTTGTTGGAAATGCTCCTGACATGTTGGGAGTCCTGTCAGTAGAGCTTTGTGGTGCTGATGAGATCTTTGGGGGCCTCAGATTCATTGTCGGGAACACGAATGTGTTCGTATTTATGGTCTCGGGCTACACTTATGCTAATCTCTCAACATAGATCTTAGAAACTGCCTTTACAGTTGTCGTTTTGTTTGCTTCTCCCCTGAATGCAGAGTGCAGAAGGGTAGCATTGAGGACTGGTGGGCTTGGGGAAATGGAGGGCCGTCTGGTTTGCAAGGGACACACACTCGCTGTTCAGGCCTCACATCGCGGGTCCTGGGTGCCACCTGGTTCACTGATGTGCCAGGCGCGGGCACAGGAGGATGTGGCGGCCGGGGCTGCTGCCGAAGGTGACTGACGCTGTTTTGGATCATAGCAATTTAGATGTGGGTTGTTCTGAGTAGTTTTCCACCCTGGGTTAATGGTTTCTTTATCATGAACAGACATAAATTCATGAGGGATGTTGAGGGCAGGGTCGTGGACCAAGGCCAGCGTGCTGACCCACACAGGTTGCTTGACATGGATTAAAGCAATGTCATGGCAAAGACATCAGCCTTTTATCCGAAGGCAAGGATGGAAGCCCCTTGTCTTCTAAACTGCTCTGTGGGACAGTGAAGACCCTTCCCAGGGGGAGAGAAGGAATATAGGTTGGGTCTGGCTCAGGGGAGGCAGGCCTGAGAGGCCACGATGCCCTGGCTCCTGGGAGGTTCTCATCAGCTCAGACCAAGTGCCTAGAGGTCACTTGGATGTCCCATAGTGCCCTGTGCTTCAAGACCGGAGGTCACACTGGGTTCTCTGGAGGGTCCACGGGGAACGGACGTCCTCTTACTCAGCCGGGGGGTGCTGAGGGAGGTGGGGGGCAGGAGGTGAGCACGTAGCCCCTTTGTGTTACACCGGTGTCAGTGGAGGGACAGTGTATTCCAGGCCCTGTTTAGGCACAGGGAGGTTTGATGGTAGAGGTCTCTGCTCTCGTGGGCTTTGTGTTGCAGTCCAGAGGCTGGCCTTAAGGGCAGACAAGTAAGGGCAAACACATTAAAGAACAAAGAAAACAAGTGCTGGAAGTCATGAAAAAGATTATACTAGAACCCATGGTGGTGGTCAGGATTGTTAGGGAGAGGGTGACCTCCCTTAAGACGGGTCATTTGAGCTGAAACCAGAGTGACAGGACAGCCCAGCTCTGGAGGTGGAGCAGAGGCCCAGAGCTAGAATCACTTCAGCTTTCATCTCAAGGACAAGGAGAAATTCATGACAGGTTTTTGTGGGTGGGGTTTTTTTTTTTTTTTAAGATTTCATATATTTGTGTCAGAGCACAAGCGGGGCACGGGTGTGTGGGTGACAGGCAGAGGGAGAAGGAGCCTCCCTGCTGAGCAGGGAGCCCAACACAGGACCATGGCCTGAGCCATCCAGGCACCCCATTTAGTTATTTTTTAAGTAGGCTCCACACCCAGCATGGAGTCCTGTGTGGGACCTGATCTCACAACCTTCAGATCAAGACCTGAGCTGATACCAGGAGTTGGACGCTTAACCAACTGAGCCACCCAGGTGCCCCAAGGAGATACTCATTTAAATGATTGAGATTCATTGTTTTTAAAGGATCCATGTGGCATTAGTAATAGATCTCATATTTTAATCCATCAGTTCCTCCTCTTCTCTTTTTCTTAAAATTTATTGATGAGACCATCCTTTGTCCTGTAGTTTCCCAGTCTGGATTATGCTGTGTCCCCATGGTGCTGGTGACTGATGCCTGTCTGTCCCTTGTAAGTTGCTCCTCAGATCCAGAGGTTCCATCTTTCACGGTGGTTTTGGCAAGTTCCCTCCTAAGTGCTGTTGTGTCCTCTGTTGAGGAGGTGTGGACAGCTGGTTACTGTGGGACGGTAACTGCCGATGAGGAGTGCCCAGTAGGGGCCGCAGATTGCCGAGTCTCAAATTCTGGCCGCCCTTCATTGCTTGGCTGAATACTCCTACAGAGATGGCCCCTCACTAACCATTGGGCAGCTCAGTGGTACCATCCACAGAGGAAAGGCAGGGAGGTTTCTTGATTTTTGACTGTTGGCCCTTTGTAGAATAACAGGCTGACTCCCTAACATCTCCCAAAGGTGACTGATGAATTTTTTTAAGACCTCTTTGGTTGTTTGACAGACAGACAGACAAGAGAGAGGGGGAGAGGGAGAAGCAGGCTTCCTGCTGAGCAGGGAGCCTGATGTGGGGCTCGATCCCAGGACCCTGGATCATGACCTGAGCTGAAGGCAGATGCTCAACGACCGAGCCACCCAGTTGCCCCAGATTGATGAATCTGTTAAGTCACTGGGTGCTTGTGCATTTAAATGGAGTTGACATTGCAATTATTCTCATTAGCAGTTTAGAGATTAGTGAGAAGATAGGTATTGGGTTGGTTATAAGTGATGAAAGCCAGAAAAGAAGGTATTTTCAGGATAGAAATGTACAGGTATAGTAACTCAGGCATATTCATTATGTATATGTTAGACCCAAACATTCTCAGTTCCAAGCACCCCTACGTAAGGTTCCATAATTATTCTAAGGGACTAGCTAGGCCCCAAATACCTAACTGTTCCATTAATTAAATAGGTAAGTCTGAACAACTTAAGTATTTATGTTCTAGCAACTTAAGAGATGTTGGGAAAAGTGACATACAGCCCCCAGTGGTTCATCTTGAGTTTTGACTTTACAACGTGCAAAAGCGATACACATTCATTAGAACCTATACTTCAAATTTTGAATGTGGGTCTTTTCCTGGGCCGGTGATCTGTGGCAGGATCCTTTCTCAGGACGCCGGGCAGTGGCAGGAGCCCCACGGCCGTTGGCCACGCAGTCACGAGGGTGACGGTCGGTACCCGCGGCAGCCATTCTGTTGTTCACTGTGAGCACGGTATTTAGCAGGGACACGAGATATTGAATGCTTTATTATGAAATAGGGCTTGTGTTGGAGGATTTGACCCAACCGTAGGCCATGGCCATGGCCATGTTGAGTACGGCTGTTCCCTGAGAAGCCGCGTGTGTCCTGCGGCGCCCTGCAGGGTCTGTGGGGCCAGCTGGGCCTCAGTGCACCGTGTGGGAACCCCGGCTGTGGGTCCTTGCCGGGCCGTCCTCGCCTCAGGGCGACAGCTTGGTGTGAAGTCACCCCCACCCCAGAGCATTCGGGAGCGGGGTAGGGGTCTTGGGGCATTTCCTGTGACCTGCCACCCAAGCACGGAGGCGGTCCTCTGCGGCCGGCCTTAGTGCTTGGAGGACTTTGTCCTTAGCCTTTGATTTCAGCCACATCAGAGCTGAAAGCCTGGCTTTGACTTCAGTAGATGCGCCGTTCCCCTTCCTGTCTCCGGAGCAGGTCTAGTTCAACCAGAGAAAGGGTGTTGGTCTTTCAGGATTGAATACAGATAACGGTCTGCTGTCAGCACGGAAACGTGCCAGAAGCAAGGGCTTCCTGCCTTTCCCTGGCACCCATTCTGTCTCCTTATGGGGCTGGGCATGGAGTAGTGGCTCCCCACTGTTGCTGTTGGGTTTGGCCATTGTGGGGCCAAAAGAATGTGGTCAGAGGGGGCAACGTGCATGTTCTGAAGCGGGGCCTCCCCCGTAAGTTCCACCTTCCCCGTTTACAGGAGCGCACCGCAGGGGGCGGAGGAAGACATGAAGACACGCGCCTGTCGGACGCTGTTTGGGACTGCGTGTCACCTGAGGGCCACAAAAGAAGTCCTGGAGGAAAAGGTAAGAATGATGGCAACAGACCATTTGGGAACTTTATTATTCTTAAGGATAAGATAAATTTTTATTTATTAGATCACAAGTAGGCAGGCAGGCATAGAGAGAGGGCGGGAAGCAGGCTCCCCAAGGAGCAGAGCGCCTGATGCGGGGCTCCATCCCAGGACCCTGAGATCACGACCCACTGAACCACCTAGGCACCCCAAGATGAATTTTTAGAGAGACATGAAATGTGTGTTCCATGGAATGCTATTGTTGATACTTTTAGAGGAGGGCAGTGAGAGTTTTATCCCCATTTTATAGATGTCGGGTGCCTGGGGGGCTCAGTCAGCCGTCTGCCTTCAGCACAGGTCATAACCCTGGGGTCCTGGGATGGAGACCCCCATCACGCTTAGTGGGGAGTCTGCTTCTCCCTCCCCCTCTCTCCCTCTCCCCTGCTTGTGTGCACGTGCAGGCCCCGGACCCCCAGACAAAGCTCTTCCATGGGCGGTGTTGCTTTTCCCAGAGGCCCCACTCTGAGGGCAGCTGTGCACTGCTCCTGACTCTGGTGCCAGTGGGGCTGCAGTCAGGACTGGGGAGGGGGGGGAGGGAGGGCACAGACTGTGCCTGGGGGCTCTGCAGGGCACAGGGTAGCGTGTTGGCCAAGAGAGAGGTGGGCCACGAGGTGCCTGTGTCCCATGTGCTGAGAATCGGAGGGACCAGGCAGCCGCTGTGTGAGTGACACCTGTGCTGCCTGTGGGTGGCATCCCCTGTTCAGTCAGAAGCGGGGCTGGCGGCCTCCCTCCCGGTTTGCTCCCAAGCTTCCCCTGAAAGGTCCCGCAGGGGGTGTCTGGGAAACGAGTGCAAGGGAGAAGGGGCTCTACACAATAGTCTTGCTTGCCGGGTGGGCTCTGGATTTTGATATGCTTAAATAAAAACCCAGACTGAAAACGGGAGAGGGAGCAAGCCCATCTTTAGTGAGGGGTGATGGGCGTGCTGGCAGCTTGAGGGCCAGGCCACCTGACTGCACAGGAGGGACACGTGAACTGACGAGTGTGACAGCCGCGGCTGTGTGTCAGCAGGTTTTCATTACCTTGGGCTCCTAGTCTTGTCGGTTTACCTTCTGACCGGTTTTTCATCCCCTTGGCGGTCTCCTGCTCCGTGATGCTCCAGCCGGACCTACCCTAATCTGTTACTGCCTTGAGGCCTCCCTGCCCTCCCAGGGGGCGGAGGGGCTCCCAGGAGGGACCCTTGTCCTAATCTCTGGGACCCGTGAATGCTCCTCAGGTGGCAGGACGTAGACTTTGCTGCTGGGAGCACGTGGAGGCTCTTGATGTGGGGGAAGCTTCAGGGGGTCTGGTGGGATCCTGTGAGAGGGGCAGCCTGGAGATGCAGCCCCCACCAACCCTGATTTCACTGCCATGAAACGGATTCTGGCCTCTGGAATTGTTAGAGGATACATTTCTGTCCAATTAAGCCATTAGCTTTTTAGTGACTTGTTTCTGTAGACACAGAAGAGGACTACAGACAGGTCAGGGATTTCAGAACAGAAATAACTGGAACGAGGCCTGGCCCAGAGCCTCCAGGTGCTTCACGCTGTCCCTGAGACCTAGTCACCTGGGGTCCCCTCCGCCCTGAACACACACCTCTTCACCCTAAAGTTCCCCGCTGCCTTGCTGGCAACAGAGTTGCACCCAGTGGCCCGCACGTCGGACCCATGAGGAAGCAGTGGTTGTGGCTCAGAGGGGATGGCTGGCTTTGAGCTGTCGCTCCAAGGTCGTCGTCGGGGAACACCGAGGGGCCCGCCCACCCGCACACACCTGCTCCCTCCCCGTCCCTGGGAGAGCAGCATGTGTGAAGGACGAGGGTACCTTGGCCCATTCGTTACACTTTCTAAAACCAAATGCAAATATTATCAGGTGCTCCGTTTACAGCACCAAGAGCCTGTGCCAGCCATCCAAATGCGTGGGAAAGCCAAACAGACAGCACCATTGTTCTCTGTCCCCCAGGTGATGCCCTGGGAAAGGTCACTGCTGCCTAAACCTTTAAAACCCCGGGGGAAACAAACATTCCCTGTGCTGGGACAGCCACAACTCTGCATGGGTCTCACCCTGGTTTTTAAATTCACTCCCCTCTGTAAATTACTTTCTCTTAAAGCAGCAAGGAGCATCGCTATTGATCGGAGAGTATCTATTCCTGATTCTTCTAAGAATTCCCATCATCCTTGTAGTTCACCTTCAGGTGAGTGGTGCCCCAGGGCCCATGGAAAGTGGCTGTCAGCCATCTCACCCCCTTAGGTGGGAGGGCTGAGGGCCAGGGGCTGGGGCTTGTTTTCTGGCGGGTGCAGGAGTGAGAACAGCCCGGGCCCTTCGCTTAGCTGTCTGCACACGGGGGAGAGGGTGGGAGTCTCCGCACAGCCCCCACAAACAGGCTCACTGAGACTCGGGCTCCACCAGCCCCACCGGTTGGCCTCCGGGGCAGGACGGGGCACAGTCCTAGTCCAGACCGACACATCAGCATTCCTCCTGCAGGATGAGGGGCGCCAGGCTGATGCGGGCACTGCTTGCCCTGGCCGGCCTGCTGCAGGTGGCCTTGTCCCTGAAAATAGCAGCCTTCAACATCCGCACTTTTGGGGAGACCAAGATGTCTAACGCCACGCTCTCTCACTACATCGTGCAGGTCGGTCTAGGCTGGGGGGGCGGTGGCGGTCTAACAGGTCCTGGGAACACTGGGCCAGCAGTTAGTCCTGAGGGCAGCCGCCCCCCCTTGCCTGCTGTGCCATCGCACAGCCAACAGCAGAGTCCCAGGCTCTGCCCCGTGGGAACCTGCAGCGAGCTGGGCCCAGCCAGGCTGCCCTCCTCAGCATTGCTGTGGCCCTGTCTGCAGGTCCTGAGTCGCTACGACATCGCTGTTGTCCAGGAGGTCAGAGACACCCACCTGACGGCCGTGGGGAGGCTGCTGGATACACTCAATGGGTGAGTGATGGAGGAGGCACAGGATGGTGACCCTCTCCTCAGGGCAGGGTACCAGTGCCTGGCAGAGACAGGAGCCCTGCTGGGGGCCCCCTGACGGGCACGTTCATTTCCTCGATGCAGGAAGGACCCCGACACCTATCGTTACGTGGTCAGCGAGCCCCTGGGCCGCAACAGCTACAAGGAACGCTACCTCTTCTTGTTCAGGTAAAGCCCTGGCGCGGAGAGATGGGGGCCGGAGGGCAGCAGTCTGTGCTAGGGGGAGGAACGGAGGCCCCAGTGTGTGCCGCCCACTGACCCCCCGCACCCCCCCCCCAGGCCTGACCAGGTGTCCGTGCTGGACAGCTACCAGTACGACGACGGCTGTGAGCCGTGCGGGAACGACACGTTCAGCCGCGAGCCCGCCATCGTCCGCTTCCACTCCCCCTTCACCGGTACGCACCCCTTCCTAGGATCCCTGGAAAGCCCTGGTCCCCTCTAGTACTCCGGTGTGATGTTGAAGTCACTCAGGAAAATACCCCCTCCGGACGGGTTTGTGCCCGGGGCTGAGCCGGACCCTCTCCACAGAGATCCAGGACTTCGCCATTGTCCCCCTGCACGCGGCCCCCCTCGACGCAGTGGCGGAGATAGACGCGCTCTACGACGTCTACCTGGATGTTCGGCGGAGGTGGGACCTGGAGGTGAGTCCCTGCCCTGGGCCCTGGGGGTCTGTGCCGTGTGCCCAGGCCGAGCGGCTGCTGTCTCCGGCTAGGACATCGTGCTCATGGGTGACTTCAACGCTGGCTGCAGCTACGTGGCCCCCTCCCAGTGGGCCTCCATCCGTCTGCGCACCAGCCCGGCCTTCCAGTGGCTGATTCCCGACACCGCGGACACCACAGCCACGGCCACACACTGTGCCTACGACAGGTAGGGGATCACCTCTGGGAGCCGCCTTGACTCGCTGGTTCAGTCACCCTGCTGCGCTGTAGGCCGGCGCCCTAGTGTGTGACCTGACCCTTACCAGACTAAGAGATTGGGGGGGGCGGTGTGGCAGGATCGTGGTGGCAGGAACGAAGCTCCAGCAGGCCGTCGTTCCGGACTCGGCCACCCCCTTCGACTTCCAGGCTGCCTACGGCCTGAGCAACCAGCTGGTATGTGCCCTTCCCCTCAGCTGTCCTGGGGGAGCCAGCCCCAGGGGGAGGCCGAGCACCCCAGCCTCACGGTGCATTTCCCCACAGACCCAGGCCATCAGCGACCATTACCCGGTGGAGGTGACGCTGAAGAGGGTCTGAGGCGCGTGGGGCCCCGAGCAGCGCGAGTTAGTGGAAGTAGGCCTGACGCTCCCTCTGCTTCCGTGTGAGGGTGGCGGTTGTGGCCGAGCGCCCGACCTACCTTCTCAGTCCAGACACAGGTTTACCACTTAGATTAACAAATGCTTTTAAGTAAATAAGTAAATAAAGCTCACAGCGAGTGTTGTACTGGTGGCACCTTGTCCTCCTTTCTCCCTGGCGGGTCTCAGGCTGCCTCTTCCTGTCGTCTCCTCTTGAGCCGTGGTCCCCTCAGTGTCGCTCCAGGGCCTTGACCAGCAGGTGGTTCAGGCGGCCCACCATGGGGCGGAGGTCATCGACGAGCCCCGCGGCGATCATGGCGTTCTCGTAGATCTGAAAGGCAGGGCGAACCGCATCAGAGGGAAGAAAGGAGCACTACTCTCTCCAAAACGGGGCTGGAGGGGTGCCTGGGTGGCTCAGGTTATGAGCTCAGGATCCTGGGCTCGCCCTCAAAATCTTTACAAAAGAAGGAACTAGGGCTTAGACGCAACAGGTGTCCCCCTTCCCACAGAGGACGTGGGCACGTCAATGCTGCTCTCCGCGCCCAGGAGACTCACCTGATCGGCCAGAAGCTGTGCCAGCTCAGGCTCGCTGTCCCTCAGCTGACTGAGCTTCTTGATCAGCGCGTGTCTGCAGCACAGAAAACACCAGGAGTTAGCTCAAGGGCCTCTGCTGAGTTTGGGGTCATCGGAAGCTTCAAAAGACTATAGTAGAATGAATGGTTTTGCTTAAGAAAATAAAGCCCATAATGTGAATTCCAGACAATATACCAAGAAAACGAGGAGAATGGAGAGATTTGATTAGCAAATACAGCTAGTACCAAAATTAATATAAATAATAACAAAAGACATTAGTTGTTAGAAACCCTACTTAATCCATACATTTAATATACAAATAGATTATCTTAGTTTAGGTGTAAAAGAAAACTTCTTTTAATCTAAATTTGTAAGCATGGAAGAACAGCCCGGGGAAGACCACTCCCTAAGTGTTGAAGCATATTTTAAGGCTCCAGTAATTAGGCCGCTGGCTCTACAGAGTGAAAAGCCAACATCTGGGGCCCCTGACTGGCTCAATCAGTCGAGTGAATGACTCGATTTCAGGGTCCTGACTTCAAGCCCCATGCTGGGGCTTAATACATAAAGATATATTAAGCAAAACTATAGCATTAAAACAAAAAACCAATAGCTTTTTGGGGTGCCTTGGGTGGCTCAGTTAAGCATCTGCCTTCAGCTCGGGTCCTGATTATGGGGTCCTGGGATTGGCCATGCTCAGTGGGGAAGCTGCCTCTTCCTCTGCCCCACCCCCTGCCATCCTCGCTCGCTCTCTCCAATGAATAAATCCAACATCTCGGTGTAATAGAGACCACATAAGCGTACGAGAGGGAGGGTAACTGGCCACCCAGAACACTGCTGGACGACTTCTAGATTCCTTAGAAGAAAACGATTTCAGAACTGCTGAAGCGAAACAAAGAGATCAAAAAAGAGAGACTGAGAACTCTGTATGAGAAGTCCATTTCTGCACAGGAGAAAATGCCATAAATACACTGACCTTATTCGTATGCAATCTACATCAAAATTGAGAAGTTTGGTAAAACTGAAGGCGTCGGAAATGGAAGTGTGTCTGACTGCCACAGAGGACAGTGGGGGCCCGTCAACGTGGGCGTGGATGCTGCTCCGAGACCCCTCACCCCTTCGGCAGACACACGCGCACCTAGTGTGGGCCACACGGGAGACAAAGGGGCAAGGCAAAGGTGGCTGTGAAGTCCTTTGGTTCTTCACATTTCTGAACCAGATGAACACGTAACCAATTTTAAAAGCAACTGAAATCTCAAAATAGTCTCTGGGAACGGAAATGATCACCCAGGATACCCACCTCACAGCACCACTTTCAGGCCGGCACGAAGGGCCAGTCCAGTCTCTCGCCCACTATATCTGTGTCTAGTCATTTGGCTCACCTTTTTCCTCTCCCCAGCAGTCTAAACAAAATTTTATAATCATAAACCAACCGACATGAAAAAAATAATGACAACAATTAAAAGTAGTAAAGAACACAGCGGTGCCTGGGTGCCTCAGTGGGTTAAGTGTCTGACTCCTGGTTTCTGCTCGGGTCATGATCTCAGGGTCATGGAATTGAGCCCCGTGCTCAAAACAAAGTCGGCTTGAGATTTTCTCTCCCTCTGCCCCTACCTCCCACTATGTACTCCCTCTCGGTATAATAAATCTTACAAAGTTATTGCATACAAAATCCCCCCCAAAAAGTCTTCGTATACGAACTGCAAATTAGAAGATGAAATTTCAGGGCACCTGGGTGGCTTAGTTATTAGTAAGCCAGGGTCTTGGGATCAAGCCCCACATCAGGCTCCCTGGTCAGTAGGAAACCTGCTTCTCCCTCTCCCCCTGCTCATGTTCCCTCTCTCGCTCTCTCTGCAATAAATAAAATCTTAAAAATTTTTTTCAAAATATCCAATAAAGTACATCAAACAATAAAGAATGTGTAAGAACTCTACAGCTTCCAAAAAATAATAAGACCTAAATAGGGGCGCCGGGGTGGCTCAGTCATTAAGCATCTACCTTCAGCTCAGGTCACAATCCCCGAGTCCTGGGATCGAGCCCCACATCGGGCTCTGTGCTCAGCGTGAACCCGCTTCTCCCTCTCCCCCTGCTTGTAGTCCCTCTTTTGCGTGTGTGCGTGCACCTTCTCTCTCAAATAAATGAAATGCCAAAAAAAAAAAAAACCTAAATAAAGATTTCTCAAACAAAACCTAGAAGAGCACCAAACACACACTTGCAGCGCGGGGGGCCGGGGGGCGGGGTGAAGGGGGTGAGGGGTTCAAGCTTCAGTCGTACAGTCACAGGATGAGCAGGACGGCATGGGGCGCCGTCAGTACCGCACAGTGACACGGGGTAAGGGACCTTGTGGCAAGCACACCGTCACGTCTGTAAATGTCACATCGCTGTTGTGCGTCTGAAGCTAACACCGAATGTCAACTAGACTTCAATGAGTTTTTAAAAATTAGAATTTCATTAAAATGAAAGACTCCTCAGAACACATCTTCGGGCAGAGGACAAGACACTGGGAAGAGATACTGGCAGCTGAGAAAGCGTCTACCAACAAGCCACCAGGCACAACAGGGAAAAAGGCCAGTCTCGGATGTGTCACCAGAAAGCCAAGCTGAAGGCTGAAGGCCGCTGAGGCAGGGCCTCCCGTGCCCGCTGCGTGTGGGCCCCAGGGAGACACGGGCGGGGCCGGACGGGACGGGAGCGGTCGGAGCAACGCACGCCAGCAGCCCCCTAATGAGAAGACCCGCAAGGCCACCAAGAAAGGCTCCGCCCCAGGCCTGACCCCCTGCTCCCTCGCCGGGCGCCGCCGAGTAAAGGAGGCGCGACCTCAGAAGCGCATGCCCGGGGACCACGCTGACAGGCCACCCGCAGCTGCGTCCAGGACGCATGGCGGCCAGCCTGGAGCACGGTGAGGAGCGCCGAGTTTCTGCCGCGAGGGCTGTGGGGCCGCTGAGGAGGAACAGGCTCCTACCCGGACACGGCCTTCCAGCGGCCAGCACTGCAGTATTCCAGAACTCCTACAGGAGGGTGTCAACTCCACGTAGTTGGGTCACACAAGTGGTGTCTCTCTAGCCACCGAACCGCACGTAAGCCTCCTGCCCTCGGTGGGTGTCACAGACGCGAGCCGCACGCACACGCCCATCCGTGCAGGGTTACTGGGCGGGCGAAGCGGGGGCTCCAGGGCCTACCTGGGGTTGATCTCCAGCGTGGGCTGCAGGAGCTGAGCGCGCTCCTCCTGGGTCTTGGCCAGCTGCTGCATGCGCAGGAAGTGCCGGGCGGCCCCCATCTCCAGCACGGTGATCATGGCGGGGTGGGTGTCCAGTCGAAGAGTCACCTGCAAGCAAGGCCGGGCACCGGGTGAGGGCACAGCTGGAGGTAGGGGTCCCGGGGCTGCAAGGCCTTGACTAGGTCAGAAGCTTCCCCAGGTGACCGCAGACGACGCAGGTCTCCTGGGACCCCCCCCCCCCCCCCCCGCCCTCCTGAGAAGGGAGCGGGACCCGCTGCCACACGAAGCTCCCGGGACAGAATCCTGAACGGGGACTTCCCTCCTCCCGTGTTCCTCACAGCTCGCGGGGCCTCCGGTATCAGTGGCTGTCCTAGGGCCATACTACCTGGTTGCCTACGCCTCTCGGGGACCCTGCAGGCCCGCCCACCTCGATGGCCTGAGCCCCCTTCCCGCACGCTCCCACCAGCCCTGCCCACGGCTCCCAGGGGCCTGTGCGTCCTCCGGGGCACCTCCCCCCTGACGCATGTGCACCCCCAGTCCCCACCCCAGACCACGGCTTCCCCCATTGCTGGGAGAACGCACACGAGGACAGCCACTCGGCTGGCAGCTGCGGGGTCACAGAGGTGGCCCGACTCTCCCAAGGCCTCACCTTCACATTGCTGACACGTGACCCCAGCGCATTTCTCATCCAAGCCATCAGGTCCTCCGTCTCCTCCTCTGACAGGCGGTCACCGGCTGCAGGGGAGCAGAAGGGAGGGAGCCCTGAGCTGTTATCGGGACCCACCTCCTGGGATCCCACTGGGGCCTGGAACACTTAGGCCCCAGGCCCGGCTTCAAGAAGGCCCCCGCCAGCCCCCTCGGGCCGCCAGCACAGACAGAAGCTTCCCAGAAGGCTCTTCACCTAAGGGCAAGCAGGGAAAACTACACCTCACAACGGACTCTTCTGGGGGCGCCAGGCTGGCTGAGCGACTCGTGCTCTCAGGGTCGCAAGTTCCAGTCCCACGGTGGGTGTGGTGCCTACTTTTAAAAAGGACACTTTCGGGGGTGCCTGGGTGGCTCTGGGTTAGAGCCTCTGCCTTCGGCTCAGGTCATGATCTCAGGGTCCTGGGATTGAGCCCCGCATCGGGCTCTCTGCTCAGCGGGGAGCCTGCTTCCCCCTCTCTCTCTGCCTACTTGTGATCTCTCCCTCTCTCAAATAAATAAATAAAATCTTAAAAAAAAAAAAAAAAAAGACACGTTCACGTTTGGTTGCCTGAGGCCCATAGAATTTTGTAGGAGTTTTATCAAAAGGATGATTTCTCATTCTCTCAGGAAGCCAAGCTGGAGGGAGCAGTGGAGAGGTCCCAGGATCTTTAAAGAAGCTGCTTTTGTGCAGGCTGGGGACCCCAGATACAAAGGAGCAAAGAAGACCCCACATAAACAGCCCCTGGGCCTGCCTCCTCACACCCCTGGGCCACCGCCCACCCCTGGGCCCAGACAGAGGGGAGGCTGACCTGGGGCCCCATCCTCCAATTTCTCCTCCTTATAGTGGTCAACAACGATGTCCGTCTCCACGGAGATCAGCTTCTTCTTGTCGAACTCACGAAGGTGGAGCAAGGTCAGCTCATCAAACTGCTCGTAGCAGAAGAGAACCTACAAGGGCCGGAGAATGTCGGCGTCAGGCCTGGAGAGGTCTGCCCGGGACCAGAGAGAGGGGTGCGGGAGGTGCAGGTGGGGGTAGCACATCCGGAAAGGCCACACCAGAGACCCTGGGGCCTCCTGAGCCTTATGAATAAAGGGATTCACCAGATGGCCCTGAGCGGGGCCCGGGCCGTGTCATAGCAGCAGGAACAGTGACTCCACAGAGGAACCCCACGTCACCGCCCCGAGACACACAAACCAGCCGGGGGCACCGTCCACCCAGCAGAAAGCCTTCTTCAGGGGCTCCGACACCAGTGAGCCTGACGTGGCCTCGGCCGTGGCACACCCACCTCCGTGTTCTTCTGCTTCATGGCTTCGTAGTAGGGCGAGTGCTCAGCCAGGTGCCGGCTGGGAGCGCACAGGTAGGAGATGGTGCGGCTGCCCGGCCGCATGCGGCTGGCGTAGTCCGGGAGGCTGGTCAGCTGCCCGGCAGGCAGGGCCGAGGACTCATACCGCAGCAGCTTCGCGATCTCCTCCTGCGGACAGAGCCCAGCCCCTCGTTCCACGTCCTGTTCTGAGCCTCCCAACCGCCTGCCACAGGCCTCAGAAGCCTGTGGCTACGGGGAGGAAGGGTCCTGGCCGGCCTCACCCCTGCCTGCCGGACGCTGGGGCGCTGTGGGGACTCCGATGGTATCCGTCAGGCCCCCCATCAAAAGTGTGGGGGACCCTGGGGAGAAGGGCTTTCTGGTCTCGTCCTAGGAGTGACACTGCCCGTGGCAGAGACCTTCCCGACCCAGCATCCTGGTCCGTTCTAGCCCCTGACCCTGCCTCTCGGGCACGTGGATGCGGTGGGGAGGCTACATTCACAGGCTTCCACACTGTGTGCACGAGCCCGAGTGGGGAACAAACAACAGTGGGCATGTACTGAAGGGCTGGGGGGGGGGGGTGTCCTATCCTCTTCCCTCCTGTCGGCTGAAGTCAGCGGGCCTGCTGGTGTCCCTTCCTCTCAACAGGGGAGCTGCCTGCTAAGGACTGAGGAGCGACAAGCTGGCGCCTAGGTCCCTGAGGCCACCAGCCCAGATATGACTTGGACCTAAACTCTGCCTAGTCTACACCACTGACTTCTCCTCGATTATCCAGCACAGACATGCAAGGAGAGGGAGACACAGGAGACAGGAGCCTGTTCAGAGGCAGTGTCTGAGGAAACGGCACAATGGGGATGCAAATGCCACCACCGGCTGTTAACCAGAAACACGCAACTGATAGCACCAGATATTCAGAAAGGCCCATGGCACGAGCCGGAGGAGCCTGCCGCCAGCCAGCAGCAAGGACGGCCCGAGGCCCAGGCCCCACGCCTGAGGAACCCCCTTGGGGAACCCCACTTGGTCATGTCTTTCCTCACCTCCTGCCGTTCTGGTGAAGATGAAACCCTGGCCCTGGGAGTGCCTGCTTAATGGGCACAGGTGTCTTTTTGGGGGATAAGAATGTTCTAGAACTAGATGGCCGTGGTTGTGCCACCTGTGAATATACAGTCAATGAACTGTTCACTCAACTGTTGACTTTTTAATGAATTTTGGGGCACCTGGGTGGCTCATCTGCCTTCGGCTCAGGTCATGATCTCGGGGTCCTGGGATGGAGCCCCGCATCGGGCTCTCTGCTTAGCAGGGAGTCTGCTTCCCCCTCTGCCTCCTGCTCATGCTCTCCCTCAATGCCCTCTCAAGTAAATAAAATCTTTTAAATCAATGAATGAATATATAAACAAATGGGTGAATTTTATGGTATATGCATTAAGTGACAATTTAAAACTGCCCAAATGGGGCGCCTGGGTGGCTCAGTGGGTTAAAGCCTCTGCCTTCGGCTCAGGTCACGATCTCAGGGTCCTGGGATCGAGCCCCGCATCGGGCTCTCTGCTCAGCTGGGAGCCTGCTTCCCCCTCTCTTTCTGCCTGCCTCTCTGCCTGCTTGTGATCTCCCTGTCAAATAAATACATAAAATCTTTAAAAAATAAAAATAAGGGCGCCTGGGTGGCTCAGTTGGTTGAGCAACTGCCTTCGGCTCAGATCATGATCCCGGAGTCCCGGGATCGAGTCCCATATCGGACTCCCGGCTCTGCGGGAAGTCTGTTTCTCCCTCTGACCTTCTCCCCTCTCATTCTCAGTCTCTCGCTAATAAAAAAAATACATTAAATAAATAAATAAATAATAAAACTGGACAAAAAATGTCTATGGGATGATTGAAGCATTTTTAAGTAATTAAACTGAACTGTAGCCCCAAGGACACCACATTACAGGATGTCCACCAATCACGCTGTGAAAATGCCCTGACTGCCCTTCCCACCCCAAGAACCAGGCACCTTGCCCTGTCCCCTGCCTTCTGTGTTCTCCAGAGCACCCCGAACTCCTGTGGGAGGAGATCACACACACCCAGTTCCCTCCAACATCAGGCTGGGAAGAGCTCAGGGCTGCGGGACACGGTAAGGATGCTTGGAAGCGGTGCCAGGCCCGCCATGTCCCGAGACGGAGGCCCAGAGGCCAAACGCTGCCTTACCGACCCCTGCACAGCGCCCCGCGAGGCCACACTCGTGCCACAGGAGGCTCAGCTTTCGGGCCTCCACAGCTCATGGCAGCCCAGAAAAAGGCCCAGAAACCCAGATCATACCTTGACTTCTTGCTCAGTGGTGGTCACGATGCCCTCCCTCATGAACAAGCCATAATCTTCAAAAAACTTGGCATATTTTTCAGCATCTTTTTTACTCTGGTCAATGAAGAATTTTATTAGCCTCTGCTGTAGAAGGTCCCGGAGTTTCCTGCAAAACAGAGATGCATTTATTCCGTACAAACAACTTCTGTGAAATACAAAAGGTCGAAGGACATGAAAAACATTCATTCCCATTAATAACCAAAGATCTAAAAATAATACCATTTTGATAAAACTAAAAAATATGAAGCAAAAAGAAAAGGGACCCCTGAGAAACCCCAGTTGGGAAGACGGGCCCCCGAGAGGCAGGAATGAGAACCAGCCCCCCTGCAGAGGTCATGGTCTCAGTTCCCACTGCAGGTCACCCCTGAGACCAGGGGCAGAAGCTGTGCGACCCGCTCTCCGCGGGGGCGCACGGAACAGCCCCCAAGCTGAACGGGGAAGACAACGTTAAAGGAATGTAAAAAGCTGCTGGGCCAAACATCACATCCTCTAATGGTTCTTAAGGACGTGAGAAAGTGCCTCACGCTGGCAGAATGAGCAGAAAAATCCCGACACGGATAAACAGCGGGTGCGTGTGTGCCGAGCCGGTCCCCACCGCCTCCTGCGCACTGCAGGGTCTCCGTGGGGACCCACAACCCACCCCACCGGGCACTGCAGCTGGGGCTGACACGGCGCACGCTAGACACAACCAGCTGCACAAAACTCGGACTCTGGGGGGGTCGGGGTGTTTACTGTGGCATTACAGAATGCCATAAAATTACGAGCAGCTTCATTCATGGAATTAAGGGTATTCTTATTTCCTTCCTGATATTTTGCTTTTCTTTTATGAAAGCGAAATCACCGTGTGTTTCTGTAATAACACAGGATAGGGGGCCAACGGTCTCACATTCCCCTAAGCTCTCCTTTGCTCTTGTCCCCAACCCCTCAGTCCCTCAGCCTGAGGGCGGGACGGGACGTCAAGCCCCAGGATGACCACACAGCCTCGTGTGGAAGGTCAGAGCCCAGCAGGTGCAGGGGGCACCAGCACGAGGGGAGGGCAGCGGCCACGGCAGGGACTGGTCTATGCGGTAGGTTAGGGATGATGAGAAGCCGATGGCTCACGGTCAAAGGGAGCACCACACACGGAAGGGCCAAGACCAGGATGGCCTAGTGGTGCCTGGGGGTCCTCGGTGAACTCGCAAACACAGAGGCAAGTGCTGCTATAGACGCACACACATCCACACGCAGACTTCCTGTATTCCTCAGCTGACTGCTAACAGGGCCTGGGAGAAACGACACCCAACAGCAACGGCAGCCCTAGGGCCCAGATCCGTGGCTTCTCGATACCACGCTCCAATCCAAGGAACCAGTGGCCCCGGGGTCAGGACAAGACGAAGACGAAATGTGCAAGGAGAGCCTGGACTATCTTGTGCCAGAAGCAGGGACGCGGAAAGCAGGGTGCGGGGCCCGTCACGCCGGACACAGTGGGGGCACCCAGACGCGTGACGACAAGAACACACCAGAACCCACTAAATAAAATGCAGGATCAGTTCCTACAAATAAATTTCAGGAATCTAAAAATAAACACATACTACAACAAACACTGAATGTCTGAGGAAGCAGGGCACCTGGGGGGCCCAGGTCATGACGTCAGGGTCCTGGGATCGAGCCCATGTCGGGCTCCCTGCTCGGTGGGGAGTCTGCTTCCCCTTCTCCCCCGTGCTCCCCCTGCTCGCGCTCACTCGCTCGCTCTCAAACAAATAAGAACTTAAAAATTCGACGAAGCCACCTGCTGTTCACACAGCTGCAAAGTACCACCCCACGTGTGCTGCCTTGATTCCGACGGGGACAAGACTAACGCGACACAGAGACGCCTGGCAGACACCCCCTCCGTCACGTGCCACGCGAACATCCCCAGCAAGGGGGCGACGCCGCCAAAGTCGGGCCCCACGTGCCTGGTAACTGTGCTGCTCCCGCCCCTAGTGACATGCGGACTCGAGTCCAGGCGCACCACTGACTGGCGTCACTGGGCTGTTCCTGCAACCGCGACCGGGGGTGCCCCCTCAAAGGACGACACGGGCTGCCCAGGAAAGGCCGCGGTCGGTCCCGGTGAGCGTTAGCACTCAGGCTGCACCTCAGCCCACAGGGATTCCAGAGCGCTCTCTCCAAGAGATGGTCACCTTCACGCCATCAGTGACCTTCCCGGACCAACGTCAGATCCTTCCTGCGACCATTGTCCTTTGCCGCCTCCGCCTCAGAGGCGGTGTGCCTGGCATCTCCCCGCGCACGGCCCCCAGGCTCGGGCTCCCTCACGCCCGCCGGGCCCCTTGCTGGCGACGGCGGCCGCCGCCCTGGCCCTTCCTGGGCGCTTACCTGATGAGCGCGCTCTCCTGGAGGAGCTCCCGACTGAGGTTCAGGGGGATGTCCTCACTGTCCACCACGCCTGAGTGAGACACGGACCGTCAGGACGCTGGCAGGGCCCGCGGCTCCGCCCGGTGCTCACCGCACGCCCCTCCCCCTCCCCGCCTGTCACCGACACCACACACGGGGGACAGCACGGTGGCGAAGGACACAGAGAGGAGGCTCATGGGGCAAAACCTTCTGGCCCCTCCGATCCTGCTGATGCCCGAGAGCCGACTCAGCCCGGTCACAGCAACGTGACCCGAAAAACGGCCGGCGAGGCCGAGAGCTCCGCCAGGGGAGGCTGCTGACTTCAGCCTCCGCCGACGCTCCGGAACCGCGGAGTCACGGCTGTATCGTGGACGCCTCGCCCTTGGGAGGCTCGGGTGACACGGTGGCTTAGGTGCCGAATACTTTCAAAGCTATGATCTCGCTCAGATTCAAACAATCCATACATAAACCAGGAACTCCCGTAACAGGATGAAACGTTTAAAAAGAATTCCACCGAAGCACATCCTGTGGCCCTGCCCTGCGGGAGATGAGGGCCTGGAGGCGGGAAGCTCCCTGGGGGGGGGGGGGCGCAGGCGGCTCTCCCCGCCCGCTCACCCGACCCCGCACCCACGGCAGATGAGTGCCGTACCGCGAACGAAGCGCAGCCACTTGGGCAGGACGTCGGCGGCCTTGGTCTGGATGAGGACCTTGCGGCTGTACAGCGCGACGCTGGAGCCCAGCTCCCGGCTCACGTCAAACATGGACGGTTTCTGGGGGCGAGGAGAGAGCAGAGTTGGGGGGCTCAGGAGACGACGTTGAGAACCACCCCTTCCTATGGAGGTCTGTGCAGGGGAGCTGCAGGAGGAGTGCGGGGACCTAGAGGAAGAGAGAGGCCAGAAGCCCGAAGCCCAGGGAGGAGCCCCACACGCTCTCAGCAAGGGGAGCGGGGCGTGGGCCTTCCCCGGCCAGCTGCGGCCCCCAGCCCACTCCCCGGGGAGGACATCAACGGCGACCTGCACGTCCCTGCGAACGGAGCTGGAACCACTAGGGCCTTGGGGTCAGATCCAGCTTGCCACTGGGCTGGTGTAGCCCCAGGTGGCTGATTCGCCTCCATCTTTATTTACTTATTTTAAAATATATTTATCTCTTTGAGGGGGAGGGACAAATGAAGAGGAAAACAGAGAATCTGAAGCAGATTCTCTGCTGAGCACAAAGCCCGACACAGGACTCGATCCCACGACCCATGAGATCACAACCTGAGCCGAAACCAGGAGTCGGATGCTTAACCGACTGAGCCACACAAGCGCCCCCCAATTTGTACGCTTTTACCGTTTAACTTATACACTTTTAAATGGCTGTGAAAGCAAGCAAGCAAAGGTTTCACGGTATGTCACAAACACATGAAATCCAAATTGTGGGGTCTGTGCGGTTTCCTAGAACTCAGCCGGCTCCCGTGCAGCTCCTGGGCGCCCACGCTCCAGGGGCAGGCCTCCAGGTCGTGCGTGGCCTGGGAAGCCTGAACTAGTCACAACCATCCCCAGCCCCGTCTCTAAACCTGCGGCCCGCACGCACACCACACTGGGGCCCTGCTGCAACGGAGACTCTGACCAGGAGGTCCTGCAGCCCTAACAAGTCCCAGGACACGCCGGCGCTGGTGTGCAAGCTCAGTAGTGAGGATCTCACTTTCCGAAATGGGTAGCCACGGGGTGTTCCAAGGATGGCAGTCAGAAAAGACCAGGAACCTCTTCCAACCCCCAAGCCGGCTTCTCTGTTGCAGGATTCATCAGAGCGTTCGCCACGTGGCTGTGAGTTGGGGGTCTTAGTGGCCAAGCACAAGTACGGAGTGCCCACCAATGCAGCGGAGCACCGCAGAGCCCCACTTAGCCGCGTGGCTCAGAGGCGCACCCGCACGCAGACAAAGGCCGCTGCTCTGAGGGACTCCCTGTGGGCCCACAACAGCCGGGCCCGCGCCCAAACGTCTCTGTTCTACCCCAAGACGGCACGAGGAACCCCCCTCACTTGGAAACCCTGCTCACCTAATGGAAGGCATGAATTGTGCTTTTACTCAGATGCTACCAAGTTAATTCTTACGACGTGTATGCTGCTCTGTCCCCACCCAGAGCCGGTGCACCTGGTGCCACGGGGCGGCCCGGCCCCCAGGGAGCAGCAGCCCCGCCCCGCCCCGCCCCTGCCCGCCGGGCCTCACCGCCTCCGGCACGTAGAAGACGCTGCGGATGTTGAGAGGCGCGTCCGTCCTGTAGTGCAGCGTGTAGCGGGGCCGGTCGTGGGCCTGAGCCACGTAACGGTAGAACTCCTCGTGCTGCCACTCGCCCACGTCCTTGGGGTCCATCATCCAGACGGCCTGGAAACGGAGATACGGGAGGACACTGAGGTGAAGATGGGCCACAGGAGCCCGTGGCCCCAGGCGCTGGCAAGTGCGCCCCGCCGACGATGCAAGGACCAGCCCCCAGCCCAGGGGACAGACCAGGGTGGTGGGCTGCAGTGCCAGCCCCCGGCCCCACCCCCTCCAGCTTGGGGAGGGGGGCGTCCCACAAAGACACACAAAGGCCCCCTCCCCAGGACAGGGCGCCAGGAAAGGCCAGTCCAGAGGTCTGCACGTGCCTGGGGGCATCACTAATACAAGGGAACAGACAAAGAAACACGGTCTAGCCGTGGACTGCGACTCCGCAGTAAAAGGAATGGAGGACTGACACGGGCTCCAACGTGGATGAACCCTGGGACCCTTACGGCGAGAAGTCAGACACAAAGGCCACGGTGTCTGACTCCACAGATGGGTCGTGTTGGGGGCTACGGGAGGGGAGATGGGGAGAGACTACTAATGCAGGCAGATTCCATTTGGGGTGAGAATATTCTAGAACAGATTCTGTGCACACTAAGCACCTCCGAACCACACACGGTTCACGGGGACAGGATGCAGAGGGGTTGGGATCCGGCCTTCCACAAGGGACCCCCTGCGCTGGGCCACGGACAGCAACACCCAACCCTGACTTTGGAATGTACCAACCGCTCCCCATAGCCACCCGGGCCCGTCAGGCAGCCGCGGGTCTCACCTGCAAGGTGTTCATGCGCCTGCCGTTAAGGTATAAGGGGAAGCTGACGAAGTTACTGTACTTTGTCACCACATCTTGAAAAGACAAAAAACACACACCAACAATGAATACGGGAAGCTTCTGGATACAAAAAAGCTCTGGAAGTGGCCGTGGGAGTGACACAGAACTCGAGGACAACTCCGGGCAAGTGGTTTCACAGGTGCGAAGCCAGGCCACGGTGGGGTGACCACAACTCCCATGAGAACCAGGGATCCGAGACCCAGGCCACCACAAACTCCCACACCGTCTTGGTGGCAGACAAATGGTGAATCCTGGAAATCCTCGGCACCTCGGATAAGCACCCAGTCAGACCCGGACGAGAAACCCACAGCACGGAAGCCCCTCTTTCGTTCACCGTGAAGGGGGCACAGGGGGAGGGCATGGACGAGACGGACGGACAGCAAAAGCACCATGTGCAACCACCGAGGACAGAAGACAGAACCCGACCCGACGGTGCCGGCAGGCCTGGCCTCCCGGGGCCACACGGAGCCAGCGGGCCCAGGCGGCCAGCCCGAGCGGCGCCCTAACCACCGCGCATCCCTGCCACCCAGGCCCCCGCTCACCTCGGACGCGAGCCTCGTCGGCGAACTCCCTGCTGTCCGGCTTGAGGTGGATGATGATCTTGGTCCCGGTTCTCACTCCCGAGGCTTCAGCGATTTCAAACACCCCCGACCTAAGATGTGGGAAACGGAGAGCCGCTTACACACGGCGAGGCTGACAGGTCCTCCGCTGCCCGTCCAGTCTCTTCCTGGGACTGTCGAAAGCAGGACCCAAACCCAGCCGCACAGAGACAAGCCTGAGCGCCACCATTTCTGAGCCCAGCTGAGCCCCCAGCCGCTGCTGTCTCCCCCAGGGAGTGTGGCCGCAGTGCTGCAGGGTGGGGCTCCCCCGCCTCATGGACTCTAGGGTCACCCAAAGTGGCCCCGATGCCATGAGACACTGGGCAGAAAGAGCAGATGCCCAAGGACCACCGCTAACTCAAGCTAACCACCTCCCAGCCCCGTGTTTCTGAGCCTCTGCCAGAGGTAAAGCAGAGACACCGTTTCCAGAGTAGAAGACAGGGGGATGCACCCCCAGAAAGTGCCTTGTCAAACCCCGGCCTGTTTCCTCTGAGCACCACCTTCTCAGAAGGAAACAGAAATCACAGTTCTGACTGAGGGAGACGGGCTGGGGTCCAGCAGAGCTCCTCTCGTGTGCACCGCTGGAGCCCCACGGCAGACGGGAGACTCCATACGGAAAGGATTCAGAAATGAAGGTTTGGGCCTATTGAAGTACACGCTTCAGTTCTGCCAAGGTCCCACTCTCTTCAAGTAGAGTCTCGAGATTCTCCTGGACACCCCCCCAGGGAGCCTGGGAGCCAAGGCCCCCACGCAGGTCACAGAACAAGACAACTCCTTGGGCCTGAGCCGGCAGGGGAGCAGCGGGTGGGCCCATGAGCCAAACCCAGGAACTCCCATAGGACGGAGCCCAGCGAGGCCGCCCCGGAGCCGGGGATGCCTGGGGCCCGGCCGGTCCTAAGGCCGGCGACTCCCAAAGGAGCCCCGCCAGCACAGGCCACGCTCCAGAGCACAGACACGAGGGCAGACAGCATGGGCCATCTCCAGGGGAAAGAGCAAGCGGCTCCCTGAAGAGTGAGGTTCAGGCTTCACATAAGCAGCCCAGGAAGGCCCCCTGGCCACCGGTCAGGAGAGTTTCACACTCCAAGTGAATGCCGATTCCCGCAGTGCACATCAGGTACGCCTGGCCCTGGCGGCCCCAGGGTGCTCCCTGTGTGTGACGTGAGGCCCGCTCTCATTTACTCACCCATCTGAGAGCCACTGGTAACCAGGGCTGCCCGGGTGCGCTGAGCAGGAATAGACCTCCACTCTGTCAGCCACCATGAAAGCAGAGTAGAAACCCACTCCAAACTGGCCGATGATCTTGCTGCTGGCCTCCGCCTGGCTCTGCAGCGCGTCCAGAAAGGCCTGTGGTAGCAAAGGCTGGTCAGACGGAGGGCACCCCCTCCCTCAGGCAGAAGGGACGTCTGTGACTCCCTGGGTGTGCCCCTCCCCCCCAAGCGCGGGTGGGGACCACCCTTCATCCTCAAGACGAGCACATTGAGCGGCTTCTCACCGCACGGTCCAGCCCGGGAACGAAGGTGGGCGGCGAAGCGACCGGCCCAGAGAGCCCCAGCTCGGCAGCAGGGGGACTGGGTCTGTATGGGACGTGGAACCCGTAAGCCCACCTATTGGCAGCAGGCCCGTGGGCCACACTCCCTGGGCGTGGGGGTGGCAGTCCGAGCGGGCAGGGCATGGAAAGAGGAACACCCAGACTTCTCCTAAATCTATCTCTGGGGTCTCCCAGATTCTAAGCTTCATGGGGAAACGGTACAGACCACATTCACGCTTGATACGGTATCAGAAAGCACTTAATTTTTATAACTCATGTTTATCAAAGTTTCTAAGATTAAAAATGCAGTAAAAAATGCACACACTCATTGCTATGATGCCATGTGCGATGACAGAAGTGTTCCATGTGGCCCAGCGGGGTGGCTGCAGACCACATCTGGCTACCAAGCACTCAAACTGGGGCCAGTATACATGACGGCACAAGCTTTCCTCGACAAAAATAGAACCAAAAATGTAAGGGAGGGGGGGACAGTTATGGCCATGTAATTTCTTTTTTTTTTTTTTTTTTTGGCCACGTAATTTCTTCAAAGTAGAATTTATGCAAGTCACTTCAGACCAAGAATAGACCCTTTCAAGCGCTTTTGTCATTTCGTGGTACCATTTTAGGCACCCCTTAGGCCCACGAAACCAAGGAGAGGGACACAAGCAGCCCAGAGCCACCAGTGTCCAACTCGCTGTTGGCAGAGGTCCTGGGACCACCAGCCACTCGGTCACAAGGCCGCCACGACCCCCAGGGCGCGTCTTCCCCACACAGTCGCCCACCCACGGACGTGGCCTACTCTCGTGAATGGGGCAAGAAGAGAAAGAGGAACGACCCCCCTCTGCCAGGACCCGTCTGCCTCAAGCGATCGCCGAGGGACGGAGAAACGCAGAGACAGAATGGTGCGTTCCAGGCTCTGACCGACAGGCTCTGAGCCTTGGCCGAGTTCTAGCTATGGACAAAGGACTGAATTCCACCTCTTCATCTATAAGGAAAGGAAACTACCTCGGAGGTCCCCGTGAGGGGTAAAGCGCCCCCACAGCACCAACATGGAACTCACACCCTAGAACATTCCTGCTGTCCCTGGTGCCTGGAGCCTGCTGGGTCCTGGCCACTCTGGTCCGGGCAGCCTTGAGGCAGAGCCTCGAGCCCCGAGGGGGCAGCGGCTGCAGCACCCGAAGAAGGGGCGGGGCGGGGGGGGGGGCAGGGGACTTACCTTTGACCCCGACCTGGCGATCGTTCCCAGGTTGGCTACCAGCTCTTCCCGTGTCATCCCAATGCCAGTGTCCTGTGGAGACAGGCACGCTAAGCTCCAAGGCCAGCACCTGGGAGTTGGGACAGACGTGGGCGGACAGCCCCGGGGGCAAGTGACATCAGTTACACGTGCCAGGCAGGACCAGCGAAGTCACAGCACACGTCATCACGGGGACCAGTTCTAGTCCCGGGGGCCGGGCCGCACCAGAACGAATCCCGCTAGCAGAGAGACCGTCCAGAAACAGCTGCGCAGGTTGTGTCCCTTGATTTGTGACAAAGGTTCCGAGAGAACTCGACAGGAAAGGAAAGCAGATGGTGCCGAGACCGCACCCACCGCCAGCCCCCCTCACACTGGGTCCAAAACAGATCAGACGTGCAGGGACAGGCGAAGACTGCACAACTTCTACACGAAAACATGGGAAAATCCGACCATGGAAGAGGTAGAGATCTCTTACGTTACTAAAAGCATGCAACAGAAGGGAAAATTGATCAACTGGACTTCGTGACAATTAAAACCTTTTGCTTTTCAAAAACCACCACAAAAATAAAAAAGCAAACCAGAGACTGGGAAAAAAATATATGCAAAGTGTATATCTGATATGGAATTTATATCCAAGATACATACAGTCTCACGACTCAATTAAACAACTTGATTAAAAATGGATCAGAACTCTGGACATTTCACAAGGAAGGTACAGAAATGGCAAACAGCTGACAAGATGCTCAGGACCGGCCACTCGCCACGAAGGAAACACACTAAAAGCCCCCCGTGGGTGCCCGGGCGGCTCGGTCGGTTACGCGTCGGCCTCAGGCTCACGGCGTAACCCCGGGGTCCTGGGATTAAGACCCACGTTGGGCTCCCTGCTTCTCCTTCTCCCTTTGCCCCCAGTCCCGCTTGCTCACTCTCCCTCTACTGCTCTCTCTTTAAATAATCAAAAAAAACCCCCAAAACCAAAAACCACCCAGCCGCTGGACCGGCCCCAGTCTCTGCGGCCGACAGTAACCAGCACCCCGGCAGCGGCGGCCCCCACAGTACCACACCCTCTCCCGGAGCGGGCCCCGTGCCTGGGCACGCACCCGAGAGAAACGAAAACACGTGCCCGCGGCAGCTTTACTGCTGACACCCAAACTGGAAACAAGCCGAAGGCGCGTCACGTGGCGAGCGGCCCCCCAGCGTGCGGCACGCGGGCAGCCGGACACCTCTCCGGGAGAAAACGGGACGAGATACAGCCACGCGCTGCACCGGGGGGTGAAGCTCACAGCATTGTCAGACCAAACTCTGTTTCTGTGGAATTCTAGAAAACACAAACGCGAAGGGGCAGAGAGCACATGAGTGGCTGACGGGCTGGGGAGGGAGCAGGGATACAGGGGAGGAATCCGGATAGCACTGCACTTAACAGTGTGTGCGCACGAACCCGCTGAATTTTTTTTTAAAGATTTTATTTATTTATTTATTAGGAAAGAGAGAGAGTGAGAGAGAGCAGGTCAGAGTGAGAAGTGGACTCCCCGTGGAGCTGGGAGCCCGATGTGGGACTCGATCCCGGGACTCCGGGATCATGACCCGAGCCGAAGGCAGTCACCCAACCAACTGCGCCACCCAGGGGCCCAGAACCCGCTGAATTTTACGGTGTATAAATCGTACATCAGTAAAGCTTCTCACAACAGCAAAAACAGCGCCCACAGGCAGCCCAGAGGGAACAGGCGACAAGACAGCACAAGAGCCCCCCGCCAGCCCCGTCCGGAGCGGCCGAACCCAGCTCCCTTGGCAGAGGCAGGAAGCCCGGGTCAGAAACATCCGCTCAGAGCCCCCAAAGCACATCCTGCTTCTTGGCAGGCGCCCTCCCCCATTCAGCCATCACCCCGGGACCCCGAAGCTGTCTTAGCAATACGGTGTCGCTTACCACTGCCTGACGAGCCCACCCTTCTGCCTTTCTTTCTGACCTTAGTATTTCCAAGAGGCTACAGGAACCCCAAGTACTGCTTCATCTAAAGCAAGCCCACCGACTCCAGCAGTGGGCTGTGATCACAAACACTGCCACAGGACATTTAATGACACGGAGAAATACGCGTTACGAGAGAAAAAGTACAGTTAAAAATGTAAAAAGGGAACACTAAAGATAACGCATAGCTGAACAACGTTTAGATGTGTAAATAAACGCTAACACGGTAACAGTCGTCAGCCTCAAATGACGGGCAATTTTAAACCTGCTTTTCTGTGTGTCTGTTTTCCAAATTTTCTATATTGAACGAGCATTATTCTCATAGCAAACTAAAAGTGGACGACAACGCAGGCAACGCAGATACGCGGCGAGTCACCTGGAGCAGGAAGGAAAAGGCCGGCCAGGCTCCCCTGGCCCAGGAGTGAGGAGGCCTGGTGCCCGCGGCAGGACACCCAGGAGGGCTACCTGGATGGTGATGGTGCCTTTCTCGGCGTCCGTCTGTAAGTGGATCTCCATTTCTGGCAGCACCTGGCCCTCCGACAGCAGCTTGTGACGCAGCTTCTCCAAGGCATCACTGGCGTTGGAGACCAGCTCCCGTATGAACACCTACGGGAGCAGAAAGAAGGTGCTCGAACTGTGGGCCGCCCCTGCCCCGTGTGTTCCAAGCTGGGGGAGAACCGCCAAAGGATACTCGGTGTTTTAACCGTAAAGACTTCCCACTTTCCCCAGAGATGGTTTCTCCAGGGCAGGTCCCAACATGACTCAAGGCCCAGGGCTTCTCCCTGACACAGCTTCATTTACGGAGTGAACCCTAACCTTGCTGCTTCATCCTGAAAATCAAGCAGGTGCCGATCTGTGACGTCAGGTCAATCTTGAAGAGCCCCGCGCCCCCACTTTCTGCCCGACCTTTCACCAGGGATGTCAAAATATCCCCCAACACCTGTTTCTTCTACCCCTTGAAGAAAGACTCTCTGGCTTCCTTTTATGAAGGCCTACCACGTTCGGGGGGGGGGGAAGGGACCACATGGCCTGACCTGTCTGGCTCTGAGAAGCACCTTTCCCTCAGACCTTCCTCTTGCAGCGGAGGGAGGGAGCATGGTGATGTGACCCCAGGAACACAGAAGCTGGAGATCACAGGGATGCCTGAGCATGGTGTGCGGCAGCACAAGACTGGAAAGTATTTCCTAAAAAGTCCCTTTCAACTCTGGAGTCCCGTGCTTTACCCTTCCTCAGAATCCCCTCGCACTCTAGCAATAACAAGCACGGACACAAGGGGCCATTTGTTCTCGACTCCTCCCACAGCCTGTCGCTCCTCACTGCCTTTCAGCCCCTGCTCTCTCCACATGGGGCCAGGGGGCTTTCCTCCCGCAGCCCCGCCGTCCATCTGGAGACCACCCTCCAGGTGACAAGGTAACACAGGGCCTCCGAGCACACTGCTGCCACCACAGCAATGAACCCCAGGGCCCCCGAGCCAGGGTCGGGGGTTGGGGCTTCTAAACCATCAGCAAAAATAACTCCCGGAGTCCATCTAGCACAAACGATCATCTGGGCCTCTCTGTCCATGAAACCCAAACAGACCTCAGTAAAAGTGCTCATTCTGGTAGCAAAGATCCAGGTCTGTCCAGATTTAATGCGTTCTTACAGCTATTATGCTATCTGGCATTTCCCTAGAACAGTATAAAAATCGTTTTCTCACAAAGAAAGCCCACTAGCTCTGGGCGTGAGGAACACACACCGCACCTCCTTTTCCGAGTACAAGGAGCGGGCAACGATGTCCAAAAGCTTCTTGGTCTCAGCCTGGAACTCATGTTTGGAAACGGAACCTGGTAATGAATCACAGACACAAGCAGTCAAATTTAGTTTCTATTTTTATGGAAGAATGTGCTACGTAACATTCAGAAAAATGTTTCAGGTAATGAATTTTAAGCATTTTTCAAAAGAGTGAACAAAAGGGGCGCCGGCTGGCTGAGTCAGTGGAGGTGCGACTCTTGACCTTGGGGTTGTGAGTTCAACCTCACGTTGGGTGTAGAATTACTTAAAAATAAAATATTGAAAAAGAAATGAAGTCACTGGGGCTCTCAGGCAGGAGGTGTCAGAGAAGACAAGCCAGTGGCCCCCGTCTCACCACAGGAAGGGGAAAAGGGAGCCTCCCTTGCTTCCCACCGCTGAGACCCGTCGACCTGGGGCAGCTACCTCGAGGGCCTGTCGAGGCCGGCACTTCCCAAGGACGTGAGAATCAGACTGGCTCTACCAACCAGACTCTAGACACTATTCTTCAAAACCGTGGTTTCCAAATTAATTATTTAGAAAGCAAACGAACAAGAAAATCTCACTTAACCCAAACATCAAAGACTGTGCTGTCATCCCATGGGAAAGCCAGAAATGGATGGATGTGAGGACTGGCTCCGGAGACTGCTTTTCTAGACGTCTGAGCTGACTGGACAGCTTGAGAGGACAGGCCTGCGTTCGTGCGCGGCCCATGCGGTTTTATACCCCGCTTCCAGGATGACTGGCCAATGGGCCGTGAGTCACCACTCAGAGAAGGCGGCCGGCCGCAAGCTCACGGGTGACCACCAGAGGGGGCAAGACACACCAGGACGGCAGCCGGCCGCTCCTGGCCAAGCCGGAAACGGAGGATGCTTTGTTTGGGGGAACCCTCCCTCCGACTAAGACTAAGACCTTTCGTCTGAAGCCAGTGGGTGGCTCTATCAATCACTGCTTCTGCCCCGAGCCTCCCCTCCCAGGCGGGCGAGCCTCCCCTCCCAGGCGGGCGCAGCACACAGTACCCTGCACGGTCTCAGTGCTGCTGATGATGGAGTGCAGGGGCTCCTCCGGCCGGTCCTCCGCGGCCTGCGAGCTGAAGAGCCGTCCGGCTTGGATGCTCGACGCCAAGCTCTGCCTGGGGCTCCTGGACAGGGCCGGGGTCCGCCAAGGACACAGAAAGGGTTTTCCTGCAAAGACAAACATGCAGAAAGAATGTTTAGTAAGACACTGGAAACACATCTGCTGGGTCCTGCAAAGGCTCCCGTGGAGATCTCTAAGGCGGGCCGTTGCTCAAAAGCCCCACCGTCCCCCGGGGAAATCAAAGTGACCGAACGCTTTGGCGACATATCCCCACACATACCGAATTCAAAGAGGAAATCCCAACTCGGGCAGAGCTGCAGGGGTGGGCAGAGGCCTTCGTCCCCACCGCCCACGGGCCGGGCCCCGCACAGACCAGCAAACCCCAGGGCGCCTCAGCGCTCACGGCGCCCCCAGAGCCTGAAGTAACACCCGCCAGCCTTCCTTACCCCGTGACAACCACGAAAAAGAGGAAAAAAATACAGCCCTAAGAGGGACCCAAATTTTTATATTAATGTTCCAAAACCGTCTCGCCATCGCCCTCAATCACGATTTTCCTTTTTGTCCAAAACTGTCAGGTTTTTAAAAAAAAGATTTTTTTTTCTTTTTTACAGATTTATTTGAGTGGGGGGGGGAGAGAGAGAGAGAGGGCATAAGCTGAGGGAGAGGGAGAAGCAGATGGAAAGGGAGAAGCAGTCTCCCTGCTGAGCAGGAAGCCCAATGCAGGGCTCGATCCCAGGACCCCGGGATCACAACCTGAGCCCCCCAGGCAGCCCCACAACTGGCAATTTTTAAAACTTAGTGTATTTAAAAGCTAAAAACCAGCAAATGATCCCCTACTTTGTCCTCAGAAGGGGACTCACACTGCCTCACGTTAATTTTCTGACTTCTTGCCCAGCAAGTGGCCTGAGGAACGACTGCGAGGGTGTAAAGCAAGCCCCCCCCGACACTGCTGTGTGCAGCCCGGCGTGTGGGACGGCCACCCCCGCGGACGCCTCCAGCCCACCGGGCAGGACGGGGCCCGGCCTAGCAGCAGCCCCTCGGACCAGCCTCGCTCACTGGCTCCAGGACCACCAAGCCGTCGGTGCTTAATGCCCAAGGCCTTCCAGCAGAGAGGCCAGACGCTGCAGGACACCCCACGTGAAAGCCCAGACCCACAGGAGCTGCACCTGCCTGCAGTGTGCGACCCACATCCAGTCGGAAAGGAAGGATTTACGATGTCCACGAAGGACCTGGAGGTTTCAAAACAACGTATCAACTGCCACGTTCCTACAAGGTATAAAAACTGGCCTTTCCTTTAAGCTTGTTCCTGGATTTACAAATAACATGACCTTTGCCTTTACCTCTATGCACAACACCATAAAAACACCTAAATAGGGGCACCAGGATGGCTCAGTCAAGCGTCTGCGTCCGGCTCAGGTCATGATCCCGGGGTCCTGGGATCGAGTCCCGCATCGGGCTCCCTGCTCAGCAAAGACTCTGCTTCTCCCGCTGCCCTTCACCCTGTTCATGTGTGCTCGCTCTCTCTCAAATAACTGAAAAGAATATTAAAAAAAAATCTAAATATTCAATTTCCAATCTATGTATTTACTTATCTGGGCCTAAATGCATTGTTCACTTTATCCACACAGCTTAAAAATTAAAAGAAAAACTTATGTAAGGGCACCTGGGTGGAGCAGTCAGTTAAGCCTCTGCCTTTAGCTCAGGTCATGATCCTGGAGTCCCAGATTGAGTCCTGCATTCAGCTTCCCACTCAGCAGGGAGTCTGCTTCTCTCTGACTTTCCCCTCTCTCGTGCTTTCTCTCTCGAAAAAAAATTTTTAAAATCTTAAAAAAACAACTTATTGCATTTCAGTACACAGAGCTCCTTACTCTTTTTAACAAACAAGTAATATTCCACTGTAATGGGTAAGTATTTAGGACTCGATTGATGGATCTTTAAACTGCTTCTAGTCTTGTGCTATTAAAAATAATGCTCCATGGTGCCCAAGACTTATCTACCGCATGTTACCCTGCTTCATGGATGACAGGAGACGATGCAGAAAGATACGCATGTTTCGTGCCTCCGTGCACAAGGAACACACGCAGGATGAACCAGAACCTGTGAGATCCTTCCACGGGTCTGCTGGAACGAGGCAGCACCCACTGGCGGCGACCAACAGCTGAATCCAGCCGCTCGTGGTTCTGGTGGCCAGAAGTCCAAGGTCAAGGAGTCAGCAGGGCAGGCTCTGCCCGGAGGCTAGAAGTCTGTCCACACCTCTGCCAGCTGGCGGCGCTGCCAGAAGTCCCGGCATTCCGTGACTCGCAGCGGCCTGGCTCCAAGCTCTGCCTGTTTTCACTCCCAGAGTGCGTCTCCCCTGTGTCCCGGTCTCCCTGTCAGACACACCGGTGACGCCGGATTTGGGGCTCCAATTCAATACAGCCCCATCTTTACTTATATCTGCAAAGACCCTGTGTCCAGATGAGGTCATTTTCACAGTATCCGGGGCTAGTGCTGGACAGGTATCTTCAGGGCGCACAATCCAAACCACACGAAGCTGACTACCTAGAAGAGGAGGGAGCTGCTCCTGGGCTTTCTGTGGCCAAGCACCACAGCCCGGGCAGCTGAAACCACAGCAATTTCCCACCTCAAGCTCAGGAGGCCAGAAGTCCAAAATCAGAGTGTTGGCAGGGCTGGTTCCTTCTGAGGCTCTGAGGAAGAACTTGCCTTGGGCCCTCCCCTCGATTCCGTAGCCTCGGGTATCCCTCGGCTCGGACATGGTGTCTTCCCTCCTGCGCGTCACTCTGTGTCCAAACCCTACCGTTTATACAGACACGGTCATGCTGGACCAGGGACCCCCCCCTAAGGCCTCCTCTGAACAGGGTCGGCTGCAAAGACTCTATTTCCAAATAAGCTCATATTGACAGGTCACGGAGGTCAGGATTTCGACACCTTTTTGGGAGGCAACAACTCAACCCATCATGGGTATATGGGAACAAAACAGAAAGAGCGAGGGGGTTGGGGACAAGGGAGCAGAGCAGAGGGGAATGTGACACTTCTGAGTATGCCCTTTTGTATACCCAACTCTCAGAACCAGGGTTCTCTCTCGCACAACCGAAGAGTAGCTAGGAGCCCCTATGGGGTGTGGGGACGCTCAAGAGAGACAGAAAGCGTTAACAGACGTGCAGAGCTGTATTATGAACAACATAAGCACCCTAAAGGACAAGAACTAACCTACGTGGCTTCAGAAAATGGTGCTGTGGGGGCGCCTGGGTGGCTTAGATGGTTAAGTGCCTGCCTTCGGCTGGGGTCATGATGCCAAGGTTCTGGGATCAAGTCCCACCATCAGGCTCCCTGCTCCCTGGGGAGTCCGCTTCTCCCTCTGCCTCTCTGTCTCTCAGGGATAAATAAAATCTAAAACGAAACCCGAAAACCGGTGCTGTGGTTGTCAAGTTAGCCTCAGAGCACAGCACACGATCACTGCAGCAGAATCGTCACCACTTCTGAAACCGCTTTCAGCAGCCACTCGGCTCAGGCAAGTAAGAACCTTGTGGGTCCGGAGTCAGGAGGAAGCAGGTACCGAAGGAGGAGGGGGAGGCCCGGCGGCACCGCACTGGACATGGATGCGAGATCTCAAATACGGGGGTCAGGAGGCGGGGGGGCTGTCTGGCCCGGAGGCCATGAAACGCCAGCAGCAATGAGCACAGTTGCACAGAAAGGACAACTGTCCCCAAACTGGCCACTCCCAAGTCTCCATCTCTGGAAAAACCTCAGTTCTGGGCGAGCTGTGCTGGACGGTCACCCGTCCCGGCACCCAGACCCTGGTGGGTAAATGCCGTTCTCCGGGGCTGCTGGTGAACACCAAGATGGTGCCACAAAGGGATGACGGGCCCCAAGGATGGGGCGCCTCAAGAGTGCACAGGCTCCCAACTGGAAGGCACCCCCAAAGGCAAAATCTAGGACTGTCTGAGCAACAAGAGGATGTCCGCACTGTAAGCTCACAGCCAGAGAATAAACTATCTGTTAGTCCATGCTTTACTGACTCATAAATCCACCGGGAGAAAAGACCTCTTCCTCACAGCAGAATTAACCAGTATCTAAGGAAGGGCAGCAACTGTCCCCATGGGGCAAGCACAGGAGCAGCCGTGACAGGTACAGACCACTGCGGTTTTCAACGTCCGCTAGAACATTTGCAGTCTCACAGTGCCCCCAACCAGACACCGTTTGATTTCAAGGAGAAAACCAGTCGTTTACCGGGCAGTGGCAGATACCTCCGGACCAAGTGACCACAGGCACCATCAGGAATGAGACGTGTCAACGCCCTGAATCCTGGTGGCGCGGGAGGGCAGGGCCTCCCTTCCCTGGTCTTCTCGCCGAAGATGCCGCTCAGCCTAATCATAAAAACCCCATCAGACAAACCCAAATCTCGGGCTATCCTAGGAGATCCCAGGCAGTACTCCTCCAAGGGGGCACAGTCCTGACGGACACACCCAGACGGAGGAACCATCACAGCCGGAAAGGACCTGCAGCGTAGGGTCCTGGATAGAGAAAGGACATTGGCAGGGAAACGGGCTCAACTCGAGCAAGATGGGCCCGTGCGTCAGCACCACGGCTACTCTGGTTTTGAATCCTCGCACCACGGTGACGGAAGAAGCTAACATTAGGAGAAACTAAGGCAAGGGGACCCTGAGTACTCCTGCTGGAGCAGCTCTGTAAGGTACAAAATACTCCAGAACAAAAAGTTTCAGAATAGAAAACAGCACTCTAAGGAACATTCTCGTACATGTGTCACTTCATTCCTGCACGGACACGCCAGAGCACAGATCTAGAATTGGGGCCACTGGGTCCCAGGTTAAGTCCAGCTTACACCGTGGTCGATGCTGCCAAGTCGCCCTCCAGGGACCGTGGGCTCACAGCCTGGCAGCAGCGTGGGTGGGGGTCACCTCACACGCCTGCCAAGACGGCGTCAGGGAAACGCTGGACCTTTGTCTATCGGTCGGGAAAAATTTTCACTGTAGTTTTCATTTACTTTTCTCTTGTGCGAGCAAGACTGAGCACCTATCCACGTTTCTAAATATTTTCTATTTCCTTCTTTCATGATGAACTTTTGATATCCTAGGACCATTTTTCCACTATAATATTTTTCTTACTGACTTGTAAGAGCACTTTGTAGTTTAACAAAATCAAGTCTTTGTTTTTCAGTAGGCTGTACCTAGGATTACGACGACGGCGGCAGGCACCAGCACACACCGCATCCCCAATACAGAAAAGCAGCCTGGCCGTGGGCTCAGGGGCTGCCTCAGTCTCCCCGCCACCAGCCCCCTCCCCGCATCCTCGTCCTGCTCGTTCTCGAGCCTGGAGACGATGAGGGCGTGGTCCAGGCTCCATGTCAGCCTGTCCAGGGGCATCTGGGTCCTCTGGAGGCCCCCCCTTGCGCTCCTCCGGGGAGGTCCCCCATCGCACTGACATCAGTCTTGGAGAGCATGTGTCGGTGACACCTCCGCACTCACAGTCGAGTCGCTGCAGGCGTTAATGGCCCGGATGCCGGACATGGAGGACGGTGGGTTGTGGCAGAGCCATTAGCGGTCCCTCCGAGAGCTTCTAGCACCGGCACAGCTTCCGTTCCGCCTCCTGGCTGGAGAGCAGGCCAGGCACGGCTGCGGACTCCGTGACGTTGATGCAGCTGTCCTAGACAAGGGGCGCGGCCTTCCAAAATTAATCCTACTGGTAAAGGCCTTCCTCACACCGAGATTCAACACCGATTCAACACTGGTTCCCCATGTCTCACTTTCCTGATTCCTGCTGTTTTTTCCCACTGAACACGATCTTTTGGAATGACCTGTTATTCATGATGGGAGAAAACAGAAGTCCTCCTCATCAGGAAAAAGGAACAAATAACCTCTCCATATTTCCAAACAGGCCTTTCCAACTCCATTATAATTCCAAGACTAGAGTCATCAACAGCACCCCCGAGAGCAACTTTCTGCAGTGACGGGACGAATAAACCAACAGCGCACTCTGCCCGCGCAGATGCAAACACTCTGCCGACCCCGCACCTGTCTTCACGCTTCCTCCACACCCTGAAGGAAGCATCGCAAGCCCAGTGCCAGGCGGCAAGGTCTGCGTGTTCACCCGTGTGCTGGTTTGGGGTCACACCCCACACCCCTGCCAGCGCTCGCACGGTCTCCTCGCGCTGCAAGCACGTCCCTCTCTCTGCCCGAACTGCTTCGGAGTCCAGTGGGAGGTGGCCCCCTCCCCAGCACCCCATAAGCCCCCCTCCCTACACCGCTTGTTTCGAACTGCAGCTCTAAGCCAGCCTGTGGCGTTCCTTTTTTTTTTTAAAGTAGGCTCCACGACGTGTGCGGAGCCCGGCGCAGGGCTTGACCTCACAACCCTCAGATCCACATGAGGGTCGGACACGTAGCTGACTCAGCCCCCCGGCCGCCCCTCTAATACCGACTTTTTGCTTACGGAGAACCTGTCACCACCCCAGGGCAGGAACAAGTCCTTAGTATCCAACTCAAGGCAGGCAAGAGCACCCAAACTTCTCCCTAGTCCCCGGCCTCTGGTGCAGAAGAAGCAGCTCTCCTTATAAACCTGCAACTTTTATCACCACAAACATCACTGTGCTCAGACACAGGACATTCGACCAGCCAGAAGACGGTGGTCCTGTGGCCAGAAATGAGGGCCATTTCTCATGAGGAAGCAAGAATTAAAAATGCAGCTGCCTACAGGCGCAGCCAAGTAAGGCAAAGGAGTTAAAACACACTGGGTACTTTCTTTGTTTTATTCACTCATTTCCTCTCTACATCTGCCATTGTTCTTAATGTGGTTTTTTTGTTTGTTTGTGAAGACTGTATTTATTCATGAGAGACAGAGAGAGGCAGAGGGAGAAGCAAAGGGAAAGCAGGCTCCCCGCTGAGCAGGGAGCCCGATGTGGGGCTCAATCCCAGGACCCCGAGATCATGACCTGAGCAGAATGCAGACACTTAACCGACTGAGCCCCCCAGGCGCCCCTTATAATGACATCTTAAGTACTGTAGATACAGACACACTATTTAAAAGCATGAGAAATATGCAGACTGTTTTTCTGGAATTACATATCTCAAAAGATGTCTCCCTTTTTACCACGTGTGGAGCAGGTAAGAACAATTTAACTACAATTTACTACAGACTGCCACTTCCTGTACAGCAGGCCGAGCTACAGTCTCCCACCAAACCTGTGGGTAACAGCCATGGACTTAGAAACCACAACAAAAGGACTGCCTAAAAGGCGCTGGAGAGAGAAATCAGCAAAAGCAGGCAGGTTCTGGATGAGAGCTGACACTTGGAAGAAGGGAAGAGCACAGAATGGAGGCAGGTTCAACAAAGGGGGGCTGGCTGATGCACGCACGATATATGCCGCTTCTGGCCAGAAGAACCAGAGGAGAGATTAGGGTAACCATAAAACCATAGAAGGTAAAAGGCGTGGGGGGGGGTGGGGCAGAAAGGAGAGAGTAAGAGAAAGGGAGCTCCCAGCTCAGGGAATAAATTCTCCTAAGTCTCTGGCTGACCCCCTGAACCATGCATGTGTGGGGAAAACTGCAAACAGCCTATTAGGGATAAAAGAATCGAACGGTTCTGTTTGTGACTGGGCTCCAACCAGTTTAATAAAAGCCATTTTAAAACAAGAACTACTCTACAGAGGAACATAACAGAATCTAGAGACTCCCTAAGGTAACATCCACAATGTCCAGGATGCAATAACAAGTTACTCTACACACACAGAAAAGGAAAACATGACCCCTTCTAAAGAGAAGGGTCATTCAATGGAGACCGGTGCCAAGAAGATTGAGATGTTGGAACCAGGGGGTTTTCAAACAGTCATTATACTACTATATGACCTATAGCAAAATATGCTCAAAATCAAAGGCGGGAAATTTCAGAGACATAGACTGTAAGAGAAGAACCAAGAGAAAATTCTAGGCATAAAAAATACAGTATCTAAAATTTAAAAATTAATTAGAAGGCTTAATCACTAAGTGGAGACAAGTAGGGAAAAGTCTGTGAACTTGAAATTAGACTGACAGGAATTACTCAGTCACAAACAGAAAGAAAGAAAGATTAAAAACAAATGAACAAGGTCTCGGGTATAGAAGAAAAAAAAAAAAGAGATATAATGTACGTGTAACTGGAATTCCAAAAGGAGAGGAGAAAGAGAATAGGGCAGAAAAAAATACTTGAAGAAATGATTGAAAATTTCCCCCCAAATTTGTCAAAGACATCAATTTACAGAATCAAAAGCTCGGTGAACCACTAGCAGGATAATTTCAAAGAAAAGCACCCAGGCACATCATAGTCAATTGCTGAAAACCAATTAAAAAAAAATCTTGGAAGCAGCCAGAGAAAATGACACATTACATGGGAAAACAATGATGTGAATGACAACCAACTTTCCAAAAGACAACAGTACATCCTTCAAGTCTTGTCCAGCAAACCAGCGGGACAAGAAATGCTGCAATTCTGCAGGCTGAATAGAAATGATACTAGATGGAAACCTGAATCTTCAAGAAAGGCGGCAGAGCATCAGAAACAGCAACCCAGACAAATATAAAAGTATTTTTCTCTTAATTTCTTTAAAATATATACAGTAGAGCACCTGGGTGGGTCAGTCGGTTAAGTGTCTACCTTTGACTCAGATCATGATCCCAAGGTCCTGGAATGGAGTCAGACTCCCTGCTCAGTAAGAAGCCTGCTTCTCTTTCTCCCTCTGCCTCTCCCCACTGCTCCTGCTCTCTATTAAATAAATCTTTAAAAAATAAAACAAAATATACACAATAATTTACGTAAAGTTAAAACATTGTCTTATAGGGCCACACCTATGACAACTCTCACATAAAGGATGGAGTAGACAGAGGAAAAGCACTTTAATACAGCTGCAAGGTCTTAACATTTCCTACAAAATACTGCAATACTAATTCTAAACAGACTCTGAAAAGGATGAACACTGCATTCACCATACCAAAGAAATGACACAAGGCAGTATAGCTAAAAAAGCCACATGAATTAAAATGGAATTCTAAAAAATATTTACTGATCCGAAGGAAGGCAAGAAAGGAAGAAGAAGGAAAAAATGAAAGGAGACAATAAAACAAGAGAGATAAATCCAACTATACCAATAAATGCATTTTATATTAATGGACCAAATGCTCCAATTATAAGGCAAAAATTATCAGAACTGATGAAGCAAGACCTAATGACACGCTGTGTACAGAACAATCACTTTAAATATAAAAACATAGGGGCACTTCGGTGGCTCAGTCAGTTAAGTATCCAACTCCTGATATCAGCTCGGGTAATGGTCTGAGTCACAAGCCCTACACTGGGCTTGTGCTCAGCACAGAACCTGCTTGGGATATTCTCTCTACCTCTCCCTCTGCTTCTCTCCCTACCCACTCACCCTCCTGCTTGCATACTCTCTTTCTCAAATAAAATCTTAAAAAATATATAAAAACATAAATATGCTGAAAAGGAATGGACGGAACATGAGCTACCATGCACAAAGTAAGCCTAGCAACGGTGGAGGGGCCGTATTAATATCAGACAAGAGAGGCTTCAAAACAACAAGTATCACTTGAAAAAAGAGGAATATTTCAAATAAAAGATACAACTCACCAGGAAAGCTTAATCACAAATGCATATCTAATAATAGAGCTTCGAAATATGACATTAAAACTAAAAGAATTAGAGGTGCCTGGGTGGCTCAGTTGGTTGGATGTTGGATTCTTGATTTCCACTCAGGTCATGATCTCCAGGTCATGGGACCAGCTTGTGTCCCCCTCCATGATCAGCAGGGAGTCGTCCTGAGATTCTCTCCCCCTCTGCCCCTCCCCCTACTCTTGGCTCTTCTCTTGCTCTTGTTCTCTAAAATAAATATAAAAATCTTAAAAAACAAAAACAAAAACAAAAACAAAAAACCACACAGGGCACCTGGGTGGCTCAGTGGGTTAAAGCCTCTGCCTTTGGCTCAGGTCATGATCTCAGGGTCCTGGGATTGAGCCCCGCATCGGGCTCTGCTTGGCTGGAAGCCTGCTTCTCCCTCTCTGCCTGCCTCTTTGCCTATTTGTAATGTCTCTGTCAAATAGATAAATAAATAAAACCTTCACACACACACACAAAACTAAAAGAAAAGAAATACACTCAGAGCTGGAGATTTAATATCCCTCTCTCAACGAATGACAGAATGAGACCAAAAGAAAATCAAGAGACAGACTATTTGAAATACAGTATGAAATACTCTGACCTAATGGATACTTGTGGAGGGGCACCTGGGTGGCTCAGTCATTAAGCATCTGCCTTGGGCTCAGGTCATGATCCTGGGGCCCTGCGATGGAGCCCCACAATGGGCTCCCTGCTCAGCAAGGGCCTCCTTCTCCCTCTCCCACTCCCCCTGCCTGTGTTCCCTTCCCTCTCTCGCTGTCTTTCTGTCAAATAAATAAAATCTTAAAAAAAAAAATACTCATAGAATACTATACTTAACTGCAAAATATAGTTCTTTTTGAAAAGCAAATTTTTTTCATGTGCACATGGTGTATTCACTAGAAAAGACCATAAAGTGGGCCACAAACCTTAATAAATTTAGAAGGGCTGAAATTATAGTAAGTAAGCTCTCAAAATACTACAGAATTAAGTCAGAATCAGTAATAACAACATATCTAGGAAAACATCCCAAGTATCTGGGAATTAAACAACTAAACGATCCATAGATCAAAGAAGAAATCAAAAGAAGATTACTAAGCAATAATGAAAACATATGTTAAAAGCTGTGGGGTCACCCACAGAAGCACACAGCAGGAGACTTCCAGCATCAAACACTTGGGTTAGGAAAGAAGTCTAAAATCAACGACCTAAGGTTTCACCTTAGAAAAAGTACAAAGTCAATGCAAATAAAATAGAAGACATTTGAAATAACAAAGAGCACAAATCAATGAAACAGAATATAAACACTGAGGAAAATTAACAAAGCCACAGCTGATTTTGAGAAAGATTAACAGGAGTGATGGGTAAACCCCAAATTGATCAAGAAAAGAGAGAACACCCATCATTAACATCAGGAATGAAGGTGGGGTTACCATTACAAATTCTACAGACATTAAAAGGATAATAAGGAAACATTCTGAATAAATTCACGAAAAAAATTAAACTTATCCAGGGAGACAGAAGATCACTTAACCTTAGCCAAATGGCCGAGGAGCGACTGGGCGACAGAAGATCAAACAGAATTTTAAAGTGATTTATAGATTGGGGGAGCAAAATGGTGGAGGAGTAGGAGGTTGAGATAGTCGGATCCCAGAAGTTCAGCTAGATAGTTATCAAACCATTCTAAAAGCCTGCATACTCGGGGCACCTGGGTGGCTCAGTGGGTAAAAGCCTCTGCCTTTGGCTCAGGTCATGATCTCAGGGTCCTGGGATAGAGCCCCGCATCGGGCTCTCTGCTCAGCAGGGAGCCTGCTTCCCACTCTTGCTGTGCCTGCCTCTCTGCCTATTTGTGATCTCCCTCTCTGTGTCAAATAAATAAAATCTATAAATAAATAAACAAACAAACAAACAAAATAAAATAAAATAAAATGAAAGCCTGCATACTCAACAGGAGAGAGAAGAGAGGAAGAACAGCAATTCTAGGAGTAGAAAAATCAACCACTTTCCAAAAGGTAGGACGTTTGGAAAAGTGAATCCAAAGCGACGAGAAGGGAGACCGCGGTGGGAGGAGCCGGTACCTGCAGCTGCAGAGCAGCAGAGCAAAATATCGGAATATTTAGAGTCTGCTCCGCTGAGGGACATCACTCGAGAGGCTAAGTGGGGGGTTTAGCCCTCACAGGAACAGTGTGGTTTCAGGACCCATGGGGTCACAAAGGGACTGGGGGTGTCTCAGTGCGGCAGAGCTCCCAGGTCCCGGGGCGGAGAAGCTGGCGGCAGAGACGGAGCCACGCAGTGCGCTATCAACTCAGACATACCTTACACCAAGATCCGAGGCACAGTCCAGCCGACGCTCTCTGAGCAGGGACCCCGCAGGAGGCAGCTCCGAAGAGACCCCCTCCTTCCTCCTCCAGGAGGAGGGGCGCAGGAGCGCGCAGCAGGAATCTGCTGGGTTTGGAGACTCCACACAGGCTGTGCCAGAGATAGAGGCGCTCCGTCATGGGCAGGTGAGCTAGGAGCTTGTGTGGGGACCAGGGAGATGGGAATGATTGACAGCTTTCCTCTGAGGGCACGCTGAGGAGCAGGCCCTCAGCGCTAGGCTCCTCAGGCCGGGGACTGGGAGGACGCCATTTGCATTCCTGGCCTCCAGGGCCGTACGAACAGCACTCAGGGAACAAAAGCTCCGGAGAGCGAACCTGAGCAAATTGTTTGGCCCAACCCCTGGCAAGGGCGGGGCAACTCCGCCTTAGGCAAAGACATTTGAAAATCA
Organism: Nasua narica; assembly: GCA_028533885.1. Taxonomy (NCBI): domain Eukaryota; kingdom Metazoa; phylum Chordata; class Mammalia; order Carnivora; family Procyonidae; genus Nasua; species Nasua narica. The sequence continues at coordinate 2,662,018 of CM052805.1, forward strand.
AGGCAAAAGGCCCATCCCCCAGAAGATCAGTGAGAATATCCAACCAAGACCAAGTCCATCAATCAGTGAAAACTGTGGAACTCCAGAGTATTCTCTCTCACTCATATATTCTTATCTCGTTAAAATGACAAGGCGGAAAAACTCACCACAAAAAAAAGGAACAAGAGACAGTACCGACGGCTAGAGGCCTTGTTAATACGGACATTAGTAATACGTCAGAAACAGAGTTCAAAATGACAGTTATCAAGGTGCTCGCTGGCTCAAAAAAAAAGCATGGAAGATATTAAAGAATCCCTATCTGGAGAAATAAAATCCCTTTCTGGAGAAATAAAAGAACTAAAATCTAACCAAATGGAAATTTAAAAAGCTATTAATGAGGTACAATCAAAAATGGAGGCACTTACTGCTAGAATAAATGAGGCAGAAGAAAGAATTAGTGATATAGTAGACCAAATGACAGAGAATAAGAAGTTGAGAAAAAGAGAGACAAACAACTATTGGACCATGAGGGGAGAATTCGAGAGATTAAGTGATACCATAAGACGCAACAATGTTAGAATAATTGGGATCCCAGAAGAAGAAGAAAGAGAGAGGCGGAAGGTATATTGGAGCAAATTATTGTAGAGAATTTCCCTAATCTGGCGAAGGGAACAAACATCAAAATCCAGGAGGCACAGAGAACCCCCCTCAAAATCAATAAAAATAGGTCTACACCCCATCATCTAATAGTAAAACTTACAAGTCTTAGTGACAAAGAGAAAATCCTGAAAGCAGCTTGGGACAAGAAGTCTGTAACATACAAAGGCAGAAATGTTAGATTGGAAGCAGACCTATCCACAGAGACCTGGCAGGCCAGAAAGGACTGGCATGATATATTCAGAGCACTAAATGAGAAAAATATGCAGCCAAGAATACTATACCCAGCTAGGCTGTCACTGATTATAGATAGAGAGATAAAAAGCTTCCAGGACAAACAAAAACTAAAGGAATTTGCAAACACCAAACCAGTCCTACAGGAAATATTGAAAGGGGTCCTCTAAGCAAAGAGAGAGCCTAAAAGGAACATAGACCAGAAAAGAGGAGAGACAATATACAGGTAACAGTCACCTTAGAGGCAATGCGATGGCACTAAATTCATATCTGTCAATAGTTACCCTGAATGTAAACAGGCTAAATGCCCCAATCAAAAGACACAGAGTATCAGAATGAATAAAAAAACAAGACCCATGGATATGCTGTTTACAAGAGACTCATCTTAGACCCAAAGACACCTCCAGGTTTAAAGTGATGGGGTGGAAAATAATTTACCATGCTAATGGACATCAAAAGAAAGCTGTGGGGCAGCTGGGGGGCTCAATGGGTTAGGTCTCCACCTTTGGCTCAGGTCATGATCTCAGGGTCCTGGGATTGAGCCCGCTGCTCAGCGGGGAGCCTGCTTCCCCTTCTCTCTCTGCCTGCCTCTCTGCCTACTTGTGATTTCTTTCTCCCTGTCAAATAAATAAATATATCTTAAAAAAAGAAAGAAAGAAAGAAAGAAAGAAAGCTGGAATGGCAATCCTTATATCAGATATATTCGATTTTAAGCCAAAGACTATGAGATGAGGAAGGGCACTATATCATACTTAAAGGGACTATCTAACAATTGTAAATATCTAGCCCCTAATGTGGGAGCAGCCAATTATATAAACCAATTAATAACAAAGTCAAAGAAACAAATCAACAATAATACAGTAATAGTAGGGAACTTTAATACCTCCCTCACCAAAATGGACAGATCGTCTAAGCAAAAGATCAACAAAGAAATAAAGGTTCTAAAGGACACACTGGACCAGATGGACATCACAGATATATTCAGAACATTCCATCCCAAAGCAACAGAATACACATTCTTCTCTACTGCACATGGAACATTTCCAGAATAGATCACATCCAGGGACACAAATCAGGTCTCAATGGGTACCAAAAGACTGGGATCATTCCCTGCATATTTTAAGACCACAATGCCATGAAACTAGAACTCAATCACAAGAGGAAAGTTGGAAAGAACTCAAATACATGGAGACTAAAGAGCATCCTACTAAAGAATGAATGGGTTAACCAGGAAATTAAAGAATTAAAAAAATTCATGGAAACAAATGAAAATGAAAACACAACTGTTCAAAATCTCTGGGACACACAGCAAAGGTAGTTCTGAGAGGAAAATATATAGCAATACAAGCCTTTCTCAAGAAAAAAGATCTCTAATACATAATCTAACCCTACACTTAAAGGAGTTGGAGAAAGAACAGCAGAGAAAGCCTAAATCCAGCAGAAGAGAAATAATAAAGATCAGAGCAGCAATCAATGAAAATTGATAAACCCTTGGCCAGACTTATCAAAAAGAGAAAAGACCCAAATTAATAAAATCATGAGTGAAAGAAGAGAAATCACAACCAATACCAAAGAAATACAAACAATTACAAGAACATATTATGAGCAACTATACACCAGCAAATCTGACAATCTGGAAGAAATGGATGCATTCCTAGAGACACACAAACTACCAAAACTGAACCAGGAAGAAAGAGAAAACCTGAATAGACCCATAAGCAGTAAGGAGATTAAAACCGTCATCAAAAATCTCCCAATAAACAAGAGCCCAGGGCCAGATGGCTTCCCAGGGGAACTCTACCAAACATTTAAAGAAGAATTAATACCTATTCTCCTGAAATTGTTCCAAAAAATAGAAATGGAAGGGAAACTGCCAAACTCATTTTATGAGGCCAGCATTACCTTAATCCCAAAACCAGACAAAGACCCCATTCAAAAGGAGAATTACAGACCAATATCCTTGATGAACACAGATGTAAAAATTCTCACCAAAATACTAGCCAATAGGATCCAACAGTACATTAAAAGGATTATTCACCACGACCAAGTGGGATTTATTCCTGGGATGCAAGGTTGGTTCAACATTTGCAAATCAATGTGATACATTAATAAAAGAAAGAACAAGAACCATATGATACTCTCAATAGATGCTGAAAAAGCATTTGATAAAGTACGACATCCTTTCTTTTTTTTTAAAAAAAGATTTTATTTATTTATTTATTAGGGAAGAGAGAGAGTGAGAGAGAGCATGAGAAGGGAGAAGGTCAGAGTGAGAAGCAGACTCCCCATGGAGCTGGGAGCCCGATGCGGGACTCGATCCCGGGACTCTGGGACCATGACCTGAGCCGAAGGCAGTCACTCAACCAACTGCGCCACCCAGGGGCCCACGACATCCTTTCTTGATCAAAACTGTTCACAGTATAGGCACAGAGGGTACACACCTCAACATCATCAAAGCCATCTATCAAAAACCCACAGCGAATATCATTCGCAATGGGGAATAGCTCTTAGCTTTACCTCTTAGCTAAGAGCTTTTCCCCTGAGATCAGAAACACGGCAGGGATGCCCACTACCTCCACTGCTATTCAATATAGTCCTAGAAGTCCTAGCCTCAGCAATTAGAAAACAAAAAGAAATAAAAGGCATCCAAACTGGCAAAGAAGTCAAACTCTCACTCTTTGCAGATGATATGATACTTTATGTGGAAAACCCAAAAGACTCCAAGACTGCTAGAACTCATACAGGAATTCAGTAAAGTGTCAGGATATAAAATTAATGCACAGAAATCAGTTGCATTCCTATACACCAACAGCAAAACAGAAGAAAGAGAAATTAAGGAATCGATTCCATTTACAATTGCGCCCAAAACCATAAGAAAGCTAGGAATAGGGCTCCTGGGTGGCTCAGTTGGTTAAGCGACTGCCTTCGGCTCAGGTCATGTCCCGGAGTCCCGGGATTGAGTCCCATATCGGACTCCCGCCTCTGCGGGAAGTCTGCTTCTCCCTCTGACCTTCTCCCCTCTCATTCTCAGTCTCTCTCTCTCTAATAAATAATAAATAAAAAATCTTTAAAAAAAAAAAAGATACCTAGGAATAAACCTAACCAAATAGGCAAGGAATCTGTACTCAGAAAACTACAAAGTGCTCATAAAATAAACTGAGGAAGACACAAAGAAATGGAAAAACGTTCCATGTTCATGGATTGGAAGAACAAATATTGTGAAAATGTCTATGCTACCTAAAGCAATCTAAACATTTCATGCAATCCCTATCAAATACCATCAATTTATTTCAAAGAAATGGAACAAATAATCCTAAAATTTATATGGAACCAGAAAAGACCACAAATAGCCAGAGGAATGTTGAAAAAGAAAACCAAAGTCAGCGGGATCACAATTCCAGACTTCAAGCTCTATTATAAAGCTGTAATCAAGACAGTACGGTACTGTCACAAAAATAGACACATAAATCAATGGAACAGAGAGCCCAGAAATGGACCCCCAACACTATGGTCAACTAATCTTCGACAAGACAGGAAAGAATATCCAATGGAAAAAAGACAGGTTCTTCAACAAATGGTGTTGGGAAAAGTGGACAACCACATGCAAAAGAATAAACTGGACCATTTCCTTACACAGCACACAAAAATAGACTCAAAATGGATCAAAGACCTCAATGTGAGACAAGACTCCATCAAAATCCTCAAGGAGAAAACAGGCAGCAACCTCTTCGACCTCAGCCGCAGCAACTTCTTCCTACAAACATCACCAAAGGCAAGGGAAGCAAGGGCAAAAATGAACTATTGGGACTTCATCAAGATCAAAAGTTTTTGCGCAGCAAAGGAAACAGTCCACAAAACCAAAAGACAACTGACAGAATGGGAGAAGATATTCGCAAGTGACATACCAGATAAAGGGTTAGTACCTAAAAGCTATAAAGAACTTCTCAAACTCAACACCCAAAGAACAAATAATCCAATCAAGAAATGGGCAGAAGATATGAACAGACATTTCAGCAAAGAGGACATCCAAATGGCCAACAGACACATGAAAAAAATGCTCAACATCACTTGGCATCAGAGAAATACAAATCAAAACCACAGTGAGATACCACCTCACACCAGTCAGAAAGGCTAAAATTAGCAAGTCAGGGAACGACAGATGTTGGCAAGGATGTGGAGAAAGAAGAACCCTCCTACACTGTTGGTGGGAATGCAAGCTGGTACAGCCGCTCTGGAAAACACTATGGAGGTTCTTCAGAATGTTGAAAATAGAGCTACCCTACGACCCAGCAATCGCACTACTGGGTATTTACCCTCAAGATACAAATGTAGTGATCCGAGGGGTAACATGCGCCCGAATGTTTATAGCAGCAATGTCCGCAATAGCCAGACTATGCAAAGAACCTAGACGTC
>CM052805.1:2667400-2703862 GCA_028533885.1 Nasua narica
GGTCGTGGGGGGGTGGGGAAGAGAAATGAAACAAGATGGGATGGGGAAGGAGACAAACCATAAGAGACTCCTAAACTCACGAAACAAACTAAGGGCTGGGAGGTGGGGGGGGTAGGGTTATGGACATTGGGGAGGGTATGTGCTATGGCAAATGCTGTGAAATGTGTAAGCCTGATGATTCACAGACACGTACCGTGGGACAAATAGTACATTATATGTTAATTTAAGAAAAAAAATAAAGTGCTTTATATCTAATAAAGAAATTGTATTTGTTTTCAAAATATTTCCACAAATGAAACTGTAGGCCCAAAATTTTTATTGGTGAAATATATCAAACCTATGAAGAGGCAATAATACCAATCTCCCAAACTATTTTAGAAGACAGAAATAGAGCAAATATTTCCTAACAAGTTTTATGATAACAGCATAACCCTAATCATCAAAGTCTGCCAGAGACATTACACGCACACAATAAAGAATAAGAAGAAAAAAAAAAAAAAAGAATAAGTGACCGGGGAGCCTGGGTGGCTCAGTGGGTTAAAGCCTCTGCCTTCGGCTCCGGTTATGATCTCAGGGTCCTGGGATCGAGCTCAGCAGGGAGCCTGCTAAGCAGGGAGCCTGCTAAGCAGGGAGCCTGTCCACCCCCGCCTGCCTATCTACTTGTAATCTCTGTCAAATAAATAAAATCTTTATTTTGAAAAAGAGAAAGAGGGCCCCTGGGTGGCGCAGTTGGTTGAGCGACTGCCTTCGGCTCAGGTCATGATCCTGGAGTCCCGGGATCGAGTCCCACATCGGACTCCCAGCTCCATGGGGAGTCCGCTTCTCACTCTGACCTGCTCTCTCTCACTCTCTCTCTTTCCTAATAAATGAATAAATAAAATCTTAAAAAAAAAATAAAAAAATAAAAAAGAGAAAGAGACCAATATCCCTTATGAACACAGACATGGAAGTCCTTAATAAAAAATTGGCAAATCGGGGCTCCTGGGTGGCTCAGTGGGTTAAAGCATCTGCCTTTGGCTCGGGTCATGATCTCAGGGTCCTGAGATCGAGCCCCACATGGGGCTCTCTGCTCAGCGGGGAGCCTGCTTCCCCCCTCTCTCTCTGCCTGCCTCTCTGCCTACTTGTGATCTCTCTCTGTCAAATAAATAAATAAAGTCTTTAAAAAAAATTAGCGAATCAAGGGGTGCCAGGGTGGCTCAGGTCCTGATCCTAGGGTCCTGGGATCAAGCTCCATATCAAGGCTCCCTGCTTGGTGGGACGCCCACTCCTCCTGCCATTTTCCCTCTCTCACCGTCTCCCTCTCTGTCAAATAAATAAATAAAATCTTTAAACAAACAAACAAAAATAGCCAATCAAATCCTGCAATACGTAAAAATGATACTATATCATGACCAAGCAGGTTTAACCCAGGGATGCAAGGCTGTTTAGCACTAGACCGTCAATCAAGTAATTTACTATATGAACACATAACAGCAGAAAAAATGGCACCTACAGGCTCTGGATGAAGAGCAACGGAGAGTGTGGTGCTACGGCTAACTGTAGAGGGCAGGCGCACCTGCAGGAGGCCGCAGCTGTCACTATGTCCCCGAGACTGCTGCCACTGAGGAACACAAGCCAAAACTCCCAGAACTTTTCATTTTTCAAAATAAATAAGCAGTTGAAATATTTATGTGAAATCTGACTTCAAATATTTGCAACTACTTTTTTTTTAAAAATATTTGGGCCAAACACCATTTGTGTATAGCCAGAATTAGCCCGTGAATGCTAGTTTGCAAGTCTTTTCGAATCTTCTATCTTGAAAATGAAGCCCATGAGAAAGTTTAGCAGCAAGAGAGAATGAGTAAAGCTTCAAATAAAGGCTCCTACTCCTGTTAGGTAGAAATGCATCAGGAAACAACTTTTATGGAAGTAGATGATCTTTATGACCTTGGGGTAAACGGAGGTTGGCAAACATGTCCTGGGAAGAGCAGAGAGTAAATATTTTAGGCCTTCTGGCTCCTGTGTTCTGTCTTGCTCAACTCTGCCATTATAGCAGGAAAGTGTCTACAAACATGTGAAAGTATAAGCATGCCTGGGCCCCAATAAAACTTTATTTACAAAAACAGGCAGTAGGTCTAACCCAACCCACAGGCCTTAGCTTACGTAACCTTGGGTGAACCACAAAGGAAAAGATTGGTATAGCTGACAAAATTAAGATTAAGAACTTCAGTTCATCAAAAAAACAAAACATGGAAAAAAAAAAAAAAACAAAAACAAAACATGGCGCGCCTGGGTGGCTCAGTCGTTAAGTATCTGCCTTCAGCTCAGGTCATGATCCCAGGGTCATGGGATCGAGCCTGACATCAGGCTGCCTGCTCAGTGGGAGGCTTGCTTCTCCCTCTCCCACTCTCCCTACTTGTGTTCCCTCTCTTGCTGTGTCTCTCTTCATTAAACAAACAAACAAACAACATCTTTTTAAAAAGGGGGGCCCTGGGTGGCTCAGTTAAGCGTCTGCCTTCAGCTCAGGTCATAATCCCAGCATCCTGGGATCGAGCCCCATGCTGGGCTACGGGCTCAGTGGAGAGTCTGCTTCTCCTTCTGCCTCTGTCTCTCCCACACTTTCCCCCTCGAGCTCCAGAGCGAGTTCTCCCTCTCCCTTCCTCTCCTTCTCAAATAATCTAAAAACAAAAACAAAACATAAACAGACACCAGGATGAAAGTGAAGCAGAGAGCTACACCTCACTCGTGTGGTGAGAGGGAGAACACATTTCCAACAATCATTACGGACTGACAAAGGATAAAGTGATAGAAGATTAGCGCCCATAAAGAATATATACAGGGGCACCTGGGTGGCCCAGTGGGTTAAAGCCTCTGCCTTCGGCTCAGGTCATGATCTCAGGGTCCTGGGATCAAGCCCCGCATCGGGCTCTCTGCTCAGCGGGGAGCCTGCTTCCTCCTCTCTCTCTGCCTGCCTCTCTGCCTATTTGTGATCGCTCTCTGTCAAATAAATACATAAAAGCTTAAAAAAAAAATGCTTAAAAAAAAAAAAAAAACTTCAAAAAGGGTTTTAGCGGGGACTATGGAGTCCACATGACCCCAGGAAAGCTCAGGACCTTTGTAAATTAGAGTGGCCTGGTTTTGACGTCAGATGGCCCTCGGAAGGAGCCCTAGATTTACCCACTGTCCAACGCGTTTATCGTGTGATCACCGGCAACCCAGGACATCCAGACCAGTTTCCCTACACTGATTCCTGGTTAGAGATGGCTAGAACCCTTCCCCCATGGGTGCGGTTCTGCGTCAATAGTAAGGGACAGTGCAGGATCCTCGTCGCTTAACCAACCAGAAGCACCGGGAAGAAAGCCATACATCAGGGGCACCCAGAGGAAGAGCTCCCACCACCGTATATTCCCCCCAGGCCCCTCCGACAGCTCCTGAAGGGGGACCCAGCACCCCGCCACCCTCGCCACCTCTGGTTCCATCCCCGCCTCCCCCATTCCAGCAACAGCCGCAGCTTCTCCAACACCTCCGACTCCGTCACCCGCCACAGACCGCCTGCCGTCTCCGGTTCCCCAACCATCAATGATCTCACTGCCAGCCTCAGTACCGCCTCCAACTACTCATGGTGGGGACTCCTCCCCAGAACCCGAACCCCGAAACACCACACGCCATCTCCGAACACGGGAGATCCTGGTTTATCAAATGCCCCTCCGTGAAGCTTGGGCTCCCGAGACGACTGGTACAGATGGCACCCCCCAACCGGGTCGACCCATCATCTATTATCAGCCTGTCACCACTACCGACATAAACTGGAAGCATCATACTCCTGCATATTCAGAGAAACCACAGGCAATGATCGACCTCGTGGAATCGGTCTTCCAAACCCACCAACCAACATGAGAAGATTGTCAACAGCTCCTTTGCACCTTGTTCAAAGGAGAGAAGAAGAATCCTCCAGGAGGATTGTGGCTCCATGTAAGTGGCTCGAGGAGGTGGCCCCAGCAGGCATTACAAATACTGAGGGATGGGCTCAAGAGTCTGCACCGGACAATCGTCCCGACTGGGACTTCAACACGGAAGAAGGCTGTAATGCAATCAAGTGCTACCAGAGAGCCATCCTGCGAGGTCTCCGACAAGGTGCAAAGAAAGCCACTAACATGTCAAAGACAGCTGATGTAACCCAGGACGGGGAATTACTATGAACCTGGTCATTACTATGAGCGGCTTAGCAAGGCCTTTCGCATATACACTCCATTTGATCCAGAAGCACCCGAGAACCAACGGATGGTAAATGCAGCCTTCGTGGCATGCTCAGCCCCCGTTATCCATCGCAAGCTTCAAAAACTTGAGGGTTCTGCTGGGATGAACATCACCCAGCTACTAGAAATCACCAATAAGGTCTATCGAAACCGAGACACTGTGGCAAAACACGAGGCTGAAAAGAAAACGAAACCAAAGGTCACCCTGCTGGTAGCAGCCCTTCAGCAAAACTCTCAAGCACGAGGACCGCCAGAGCAGCTCAGAGGCCAGCCTCAACAACGCAGAACCCTCAAAAAGGAGCAATGCGCATCCTGCAAGGAAACGGGCACTGGAAGAACGAATGCCCAAACGGGAAGCCAAAACCAGCCAAATCCTCCACTCGACCTGAAGCCCAGGCGGCCCGGGATCCAGACTCGATCGGGCTAGCTGACACAGACTCGGACTGACGGGGACAGGGCTCAGTTAGGCCCCTGGGAGCCCATGGTTGACATAAATGTGGGGGGCCAAAAGATGACCTTCATGGTGGATACAGGAGCAGAACATTCAGTAGTCACCACACCAGTGGCGCCCCTTACAGGCCGAACCACAACCATCATGGGCACCACGGGAGATCGTGCCACAAGCCAACCTTTTTGCCAATCCTGGACTTGCAAACTAGGAGGTCACATCGTATCCCATGAGTTCCTATACGTTCCGGACTGCCCACTCCCTTCATTAGAAAGAGACTTACTTTCAAAACTGGGGGCACAAACGTCCTTCGAGCCCTCGGGACAAGCCACCATGAATGTAAGCCCCGCCGAACCCCAACTTATCTTGTCCCTCAACACGCCTCGGGATGAAGAATGGAGACTGTCTGAACAAGAGAATCCTGAAATAAACCAGAAATCTACCGGGTTGCAGTCCCAGGGGTATGGGACTATGGGACTATGAAGATGACCCTCGCGGACTTGCCGTCCAGCGGGCCCCAACCATTATACGACTAAAAGCTGCAACTCTACCCAACAGCAGCAACAGTATCCGATCTCTCGGGAAGCCCAATTAGGCATTACAGACCCATCTGGAGCAACTAAAAGAAGTAGGCATCCTCATTGAATGCCAATTTCCTTGGAATACCCCCTGCTTCCTGTCAGAAAGCCCAACGGCGATTACTGATCTGTCCAGGACTTGTGCATCGTCAACTTGCCCAGTCACTACATCCAGTGGTGCCCAACCCCTAAACCCTCCTAAGCCAGAACCCTCTAGATGCTGCCTGGTTTACCTGCCTGGACCTTAAAGATGCTTTCTTTTGTATTCGCCTGGCTCCCATCAGTCAGCCCGATGCAACTTACCTGGACCAGACTTCCACAAGGATTCAAGAAGTCACTGATGTTATTCAGCCAGGTCCTAGCCTCTGACCTCGCTGACTTCCCCAGAGGACAGACCGGCTGCACACTGCTCCAGTATGTAGATGACCTTCTCATCGCCTGCCCAACCAAGGAAACCTGCCACCAGGTGACACTCAATCTCCTACAGCATCTATCAGAGAGGGGATACCGAGTATCTTGGAAAAAGGCTCAACTATGCAGACAAGAAGTCAAATACCTTGGCTTTTATAATAACTCAAGGAAAATGGGCCCTCAGCACCAAACGGAAAGCTGTAATAACCAACCTCTCAAAGCCCACCACCAAGCAAGCCTTACGCGAGTTTCTGGGGCAGCAGGGTTCTGTAGGATCTGGATACCACGATTCTCCGCCACAGCCTGGCCCTTATATGACTCACTAAAAGGACTAGACAGTCAGCCTCTTCAGTGGGGAGATGCACAGGAAGAGGCTTTCATGGAACTAAAAGACTTACTTGGAAAAGCCCCAGCCTTGGGCCTACCTGATATAGAAAAGCCCTTCTGTCTATTTGTCAAGAGAAAAATAAAACAGCTTTAGGGCTTCTTACCCAATCAATGGGCCCATGGGCAAAGGCCACTGCATATCAATCTAAGAGGTAGGATCCAGTGGCCTCCGGATGGCCTCCGGATGGCCTCCTTGCCTGCGGGCCCTAGCTGCTCCCGTACTCCTTCTCAGGGAAGCTGACAAACTCACCCTTGGGCAACAGCTTATAGTAAAGTTTCCCCATTAGGTGATCACTCTCATGAACTGTCAAGGTCAAAGGTGGATTTCAAATGCCAGATTTGCTTAATACCAGGGGTTACTTCTAGAGAACCCCCGCATAAACTTACAGACTGTACAAGCCCTTAACCCAGCTAGATATTTTCCTACGGCAGAAGAAGAGCCGGAACACGACTGCCTAGAAATCGTAACTGAAGTCCACGCCACCCGACCAGACCTCCAGGATTCTCCTCTGCCGAATGCTGACCTTCCCCTATACACCGATGGCAGCAGCTTCCTAAGCAATGGCCTAAGAAAACCAGGTTACACTGTTACCACGGCTACAGAAGTCCTAGAGGCCAAAACACTCCCAGCAGGATGTTCAGCTCAGAGAGCTGAACTCTGGACCCTCATCAGGGCGCTCTTACTGTCTAAGGACAAAAAGGCCAACATATATACTGACTCAAGTGGCTTTCGCCACTCTACATATACATGGGGTAATTTACAAGGAAAGAGGACTCCTCACGTCTGATGGAAAAACCATTAACAACAAAAGTGAAATCCTCCAGCTGTCAGAAGTGGTGTGGGCGCCCCGGAGCTTAGCCATCATTCACTGTCCGGGACACCAAAAAGGAGATGCCGAGCCAGCCACAAGCAACTGCTGAGCTGACCAGGCAGCCAGGGCAGCTGTCCAAGACCGACAACCTGCCATTATAGCACCCTCACCCCCTCCTTACGAAATCCCACTTATATGGCAGCTGAAAATGACTGGGCAAAAACTGAGGGAGCCATTCACCATCCCCGAGGGCGGTGGATCCTCCCGGATGGGCACTTATTCATTCCAGCACACCTCGCCCCCTGTGCTGTCACTGAACAACATTGAACTTCACACTTGGGAAAAACAGGGCTTGAAAAACTGCTGACAAGACATTTCTACATCGCCAGACTCGCTACCTTATGCGAGTCGGTCACAGATCGGTGTGCCACTTGTGCTAGACACAACCCAAAAACCGGACCTTCCCCACCCCCTGGAGTACAGCACACAGGGACAGCTCCCTTCAAAGACCTGGAAGTGGACTTCACAGAGATCCCTCACCGAGGCATAAAATATTTGCTAGTCCTGGTCTGTACTTTCTCAGTACGGGCAGAAGCATATCCAGCCCGCCCAGACAGAGAAGGCCAGAGAAGTCACCAGAGTACTCCTCCGGGAGGTCGTGCCTCGGTACGAGATCCTGCTCACCATACACAGTGACAATGGCCCAGCCTTTATCTCTGAAGTTCTACGAGAATTAACTTCAGCCCTCAACATCTCCTGGAGACTCCACACAGCATACCGGCCTCAGAACTCAGGCAAAGCAGAGCATAGGAACCGTACCCTCAAGGAAACCCTATCCAAATTACATGCTGAGACCTCCTTAGGATGGACAGATCTACTTCCCTTAGCAGTACTCAGCTCCCGCTGTGCCCCTCAGAAAAATGGATTCTCCCCATCTGAAATACTCTATGGCAGGCCACCCCCACTGTTGTCTTCTTTTCCAGGCAACCTTAGCGTCTTAGGAGACATACATCTCCAGGACTAACTGTTATCCCTGGGGAAGGTCCTTGCAGAATTACATGCCCACATATTAGAGAGGGCCCCCATATCCCTAGGAACTCCTGTCCATCTCTTCCACCCTGGAGATGAGGTCTGGGTAAAAGATTGGAAACATGAACCCCTTCGCCCAACTTGGACTGGCCCGCATACAGTAATTCTCACAGCTCCCACTGCCCTCAAGGTCTCTGACATTACACCGTGGGTTCACCATTCCCGAGGAAAAAGGCAAACCCAGACCAAGCCACCTGGACCTCGCATCTGACACCGCCGAACCCCCTGAAGATTACCCTCAAAAAGGGCACTTCAAACTCCAGGATGTTTTTCCTTTTTCCTCAGCCCCACAGGCCACATATTTTATGGCTCATAAGCCTTCTCTGCCTCTTCCCACCAGGGAACCCCACTAGCCCAACAACATACGACTGGAAATTAACTCAGACCTTGGGAGGCCAGGACAAAGTCCTCCATAACCAGACCACCAGCGGCCGTCCCAGCTTCCAAATATCCCTATGTCAACTCCGGACCCCTCGCCAGGGACGTAAAGAACAAGGACATCAGATATATTTCTGTCCAGACCGGGGGTTAAAAGAATGCGAGGAGGCACCCGAAACCTTCTGTAGCAAATGGGGTTGCGAAACCACAGCCTCATGGGGTACACCAGATAACGACCTTCAGGTCACCCCAGTTTACCTGTTCCAGGCCAACCAACCTCTTACAATCACCCCGCAAAACTGCAAGGACTCCTACTGAAACCGACCCCGAAGCTGGGGACTGCGGTTATACGTTCCTGGGAAGGACCCCGGAACAACCTTCACTCTCCGCCGGACAGGCCTCCTCCGCCGTCTAGGTTCTCTTCTCTACTTCCTGCTCCTCCGGTACTAACCATTCAAACTACACTCGACAACTCTTAAATATACCCTACCATTTGTGGCTCAACTGAACCCACTCCCATACTGGTTCTGCCTGCTGGGTCGCTCTTCCTTTGACTTGACCGGGTTTCTTCAGTATCCCCGTCCCTCCTAACTGGCCACTACCCAATAAAACAGGCCTTATGAGCTTTGGCCCCAAACAAAACTCAGTCCCATTGCTTCCAGCTAACAATCTAACCTGCTTTCTCCCTCCGCCCCCCCTCCCCCGGCTGTACCGAGGCGCCCGACCCGGGCTGCCAAAGCTTCAAGGCGCCTCTAACTTACTGCACACCCCCCGGCATCTTCCTCTCCTGCAAAACCACCTTCTCTTTAGATGCTGCAATGAAAGTGATGTCCTATCTGGTTGCATACTTGTGTTTTTTGTCCCCCTTTGCCTCACTATATTCAGACTTCCAGTTCTAGTCCCGAGTCTCTCTCCACCACCGGAGTCAACGGGCAGTAATCTTACTGTTCCTCCTAGGAGCCGGAATCTTCGCCAGTGTAGCTACAGGAGCATCAGGACTCGGAACTTCCCTTAACTTTTACTTCAAGCTTTCGCAGGAACTCAACGATGACATGGAACGTATCGCAGATTCATTAACATCCCTCCAGACACAACTCTCTAGTCTGGCGGCAATAACCCTCCAGAATCGCCAAGCCCTGGATCTCCTCACTGCTGAAAAGGGAGGAACCTGTCTCTTCCTACAGGAAGAATGCTGCTACTGTATCAACCAGTCCGAGACTGTCACTTTCAAGGTTCGCAAACTCCGGGAACGCACCCAACATCGTCGAGAAGACCTCACATCTTGGGGTTTCAACCCACAGTCATGGACATCTTGGCTATTACCCCTTGCAGGCCCTTTGTTGTCCCTACTCCTCCTAGTCACCCTCGGTCCTTGTCTCCTCAACAACCTTATCCGATGCATTAGAAATACTGTCTCTGAACACACAACTGCCCATATCCTTGCCCTCCGCGGATACAGTCCCTTAAATCTAAATAATGATGATCTCTAGGGTACCCCTGCCGATCATCAAGAGGGGGGACATGAGGTGGAAGGGAGACCTTGGATCCCAGCCCCTCCCTGTCTGCTACTCTCAGCCCCCAGGCCCCAGCTGCATTGCCCAAATTCCCCAGGATGATTTAGCAACCCCCCCCCCCCCCAGGCCTTCCCTATAGATCATGCTCTCCACAAAGGCGGGGGGCGGGGATAGGCCCTGAGAAACTGCGACAATGTCCCGTTACCCTCCCCCATCACCCGTAGCCATGAAAATTAACCCCCAACCCAGCCTGTTGCTCAGTCTTTGGGAGTGATCCCACTGGGCCCACCGGCATAATAAAACTGTGTTCTCTCTATGCTCCTTGTGCTGCCTGAGTTTCCTCAGTCTCTTCAGTTTTCCGCAACAATAGTAATAAAAGTCAAGCAATCCACAAGAAAATACTGGGGCAAAAGACATGAATAGCATTTCACAGAAATGGAAACAAATGGCCAGTAAACCATGGAAAGAAGATGCTCAATTTCATTAGCAATTCATCAAAATGCAATTAAAATCACAACTGAAACATCGCTTTGTAACCATCAAATTCACAAACATTGAAAACCTTGAGTGTCGGTGAGGACCCTGCACAGCGGCAACTCTCTCTTCGCAGAGCTGAGGGAACGTACCTCAGGACCCAGGGAAAACCGTCACAACTGTGCAGTAACAACACACATCCTAAACCCAGCAACCCCACTCGGGTCAGAGCCCAGAGAAACGCGCGTGTCTGCGAGGCAGGATGCCTGTGGTTGCCACACACAAGCCACACATTCGCAACCGGGGCCACAAAGAGCTGTGGCATCTTCCCACCACGAGGATTACAGGACAATGACACGGACATCTCACAGATGATCCTGCACCACTGAGCAGGACAGTCAGTTCATGAACTTTCTGATGTGTATCTTGTAATCAAACACACACGGTCACAAAACAGCATTCGACACTCTCCAAACCTGCAAAGATTATAAATCAGTCTAAAGATACCAAGGACTGGAGGGGACTGTGGGGCGAAGGCGGCTCTCATACACCGCTGCAGGGAGTCAACAGCGACACAACTCTTTCTGGGAAATAACTGCGTTACTTAGTAAGCCGAAGCACACCAAAGGATCCTGCAGCTCCGTTTAAGTACCTGACAGCAATTCTGCATAAAGAAATGATGCCATATGGGGCACCTGGGTGGCTCAGTGGGTTAAGGCCTCTGCCTTCGGCTCAGGTCATGATCTCAGGGTCCTGGGATCAGGCCCTGAATGGGGCTCTCTGCTTCGCGGGGAGCCTGCTTCACCGCCCCGCCCCCGCCTGCCTCTCTGCCTACTTGTGATCTCTCCCTCTGTCAAATAAATAAATAAAATCTTAAAAAAAAACCTAAAATAAGAAAATAAAACTGCACATATGTACTCCGTGTGTTTCTTTGTAGATGAAATGTGTAAAGAGGGAATAAAGGGGATGAACGGAAAGAAAACCCCCACTTCTCTGGGTCACTGAACTTGCCCACAGAGGCCTCACAGCCTCCTGGAACCCAGCCTGACCTAAGCAGGAGCTTCCCATAGCGCCCCCGTGGGACCTAGTGTGGCCAGGGCTGGCTCTCCCTGAAGTTGGAGGCCAGCCTGCAGGGGTGGATGGAAGGTAACCATGGGGAAGAAGGGAACCGGGCAGGGCCCGGCAGGTCCAGCGACTCAATCAACACCCCCCACCCCCCGCTCAAGGCCCCGACGGGGGCAACGCGCCCCAGCTCCGACCACGGCTAACCCCCACCAGCTCAGAAAAGGGAGAGATGCCCACACACTGTGTTACTTCAGGGGCAACTTCCAGACGGTCCTTCCGGTCGCCCCGTGGGCCTGACCCAGCGGAAGGTGACTTGGCCACACCGGTCAAGACGACCAACGCACATACCCTCTCACGTCCGGCAATTCCGTGTGGGGACTCTGCTCCCTAGATACCTCTGAACCCGGATATAATGACGGAGCTGAAGGGCCACGCCCTGGAACACGGTGCAGAACAGCAAATGCCGGGAAACCACCTCCATGTCCCACGGGGAGGACAGCACCACGGTGCCTCCCAACGCAGAGCCACTCCTAGACTCCACCAGCACTATGTGGCTGAGGAAGGAAGGGAAGGAGGGAGGGAAACTGCGGGGCTGTTACAGCGGGCTCTGCAGGCTCTGCTCGTGACTAAAATACAGAGACGGGCTCACCTGTACTTACTGTGTTCACATGAACACGGGCAGCACGTACGGGCTACTCCTAACCGAGACCCCCCAGGAGGGCGAGGCCAGGGCATGGGAGGGGGACCAAGCTGAGAGCCAGACTTCGCAGTGCATACCTTTTCAGGCAAAGAAATGCTTAATTCCTTAAAATTCACAATAAACTCTTTTTTTAAAATTAATATGAGAACACGTGAGAGACCACAAGCAGAGGGAGGGGCAGAGGGAACAGACTCCCCCACCACCACTGAGGAGGGAGCCCAATATGGGGCTCAATCCCAGGACTCCAGGCTCGACCTGAGCCGAAGGCAGACACTTAACCGGCTGAGCCACCCAGACGTCCCATAATTAACACTAAACTCTTAAAGTAGCTGTCACAGAAGAGCCGGCCCCTTCCCACCGTCAATGCTGGGGTCACACACAGACCTGGACAGACACACCAGATGAGGATTCAGGGTAGAAGCTCCCAGAGGGGCCAGGGGCCAATGACCAGGTCGATTTGATGGTCGGCCATAGAGGAATGGCAAATATATATATATATATATATATATAAAAACAGAATCCTGTGACACAGAAAAATGAGACAACCTGTGTGTCAAGTGTCCTAACGCTACATTATCTATCTCAGATACAGTAAGAAATAAACATAGCCCCGGACAGTGGTCTGCAAATGCTCCCATGATGTTTAAACACGTGTACATGTACACCTACGTGGACATTATTCTCAGACGCCAAGCCTATCTTTGCAAGGCCACCAAGAACCTGGCTAAGGGGGCTGCCACCAAGAGGGGAACTCATGTCTGAGGGTAGCAGTGACAGAAATGTGCTTTTCGGTGCACACACTTGTGTGCTGTCTGAGTTCCGTGCTAGGTGTATCTAACCCATTCACAAAACAGCCTATCTATAAAAACTACCTAATTACAAAACACACTAAAAGAATTTACTAGGGACATAAAACATTTACAAAGGGATCAAAAAAGCTCGGCGATTAATGCAATCCCTATCAAAATACCATCAATTTTATTCAAAGAAATGGAACAAATAATCCTAAAATTTACATGGAAACCAGAAAAGACCCCAAATAGCCAGAGGAATGTTGAAAAAGAAAACCAAAGTCGGCAGCATCACAATTCCAGACTTCGAGCTCTATTACAAAGCTGTAGTCATCAAGACGGTGTGGTACTGGCACAAAAACAGACACACAGATCAATGGAACAGGATAAAGAGCCCAGAAATGAACCCTCAACTCTATGGCCAACTAATCGACAACAAAGCAGGAAAGAAGGTCCAATGGACAAAAGATAGTCTCTTCAACAAATGGTGTTGGGAAAATTGGACAGTCACATGCAGAAGAATGAAACTGGACCATTTCCTTATACTACACACAAAAATAGACTCAAAAGGGATGAAAGATCTCAATGTGAGACAGGAATCCATCAAAATCCTTGAGGAGAATCCAGGCAGCAATCTCTCTGACCTCAGTCACAGCAACTCCTTCCTAGAAACATCACCAAAGGCAAGAGAAGCAAGGGCAAAAATGAACTATTGGGACTTCAAGATCAAAAGTTTTTGCACAGCAAAGGAAACAGTCCACAAAACCAAAAGACAACTGACAGAATGGGAGAAAATATTCACAAATGACATATCAGATAAAGGGTTAGTATCCAAAATCTATAAGGAATTTACCAAACTCGACACCCAAAGAACAAATAATCCAATCAAGAAACGGGCAGAGGGCAAAAGACAGGAACAGACATTTCTCCAAAGAAGACATCAAGATGGCCAACAGACACATGACACAGTGCTCCACATCACTCGGCATCAGGGAAATACAAATCCAAAGCACAGTGAGATACCACCTCACACCAGTCAGAATGGCTAAAATGAACGAGTCAGGAAATGACAGACGTTGGCGAGGATAAGAGAAAGGGGAGCCCTCCTACACTGTTGGTGGTATTGCAAGCTGGTGCAGCCACTCTGGAAAACAGTATGCAGGCTCCGCAAAAAGGAAAATAGAGCCACCCTATGACCCAGCAATCGTGCTACTGGGAATTTACCCTAAACATACAAATGTAGTGGGGCGCCTGGGTGACTCAGTGGGGTAAAGCCTCTGCCTTCGGCTCAGGTCATGACCTCAGGGTCCGGGGATTGAGCCCCACATTGGACTCTCTGCTCGGCAGGGAGCCTGCTTCCCCCTCTCTCTCTGCCTGCCTCTCTGCCTACTTGTGATCTCTCTCTCTGTTAAATAAATAAAATCTTAAAAAAAAAAAAAAGATACAAATGTAGTGATCTGAATAGGCACGTGCATGTTTATAGCAACAATGTCCACAATAGCCAAACTATGAAAAGAACCTAGATATCCATCAACAGATGAATGGATAAAGAATAAAGAAAATGTGGTGTGGGGGCGCCTGGGTGGCTCAGTGGGTTAAAGCCTCTGCCTTCGGCTCAGGTCATGATCTCAGGGTCCTGGGATCGAGTCCCGCATTGGGCTCCCTGCTCGGCAGGGAGCCTGTTTCCCCCTTTCTGCCTACCTCTGCCCACTCTGTGATCTCTCTCTGTCGAATAAATAAATAAAATCTTAAAAAAAAAAAGAAAAAAAAAGATGTGTGTATATATATATATATATACACACGTAGCTTTTATTTTATATATATATGATACGTAGTATTCCATATATATATAAAATTCTAGGCAGCCATCAAAAAAACTGAAATCTTGCCATTTGCAACGACATGGATGGAACTAGAGGATATTATGCTAAACAAAATAAGTCAGTCAGAGAAAGACAATCACCACATGATCTCTCTGATATGAGAAATCTGAGAGGCAGGGCCAGGGGTTGTGGGGGGCAGGGAGGGAAAAAGTGAAACAAAATGGGACCAGGGAGGGAGACACAGCATAAGAGACTCAATCTCAGGAAACAAACCGAGGGCTGCTGGGGGGTAGGGGCGTAGGGACAGGGTGGCTGGGTTATGGACAACAGGGAAAGTATGTGCTATGACGAGTGCTGTGAAATGTGTAAGCCTGATGATTCACAGACCTGTACCCCTGGGACAAGTAATACATTATATGTTAATAATAATAAGATGAAATGAAATGAAATGAAATGAAACGAAACGAAACGAAATGAAATGAAAAAATAAAATAAAAAAGGAAAAAGGTCAGTGAAACGTCCCTGGATACGAAGAGTAAATATTTGAAGACATCAATTCCCTGGGCAGCTGGCTGGCTCAGGTGGTGAAGCGTATGACTCGTGAACTCAGGGTTGTGAGTTTGAGGCTCATACTGGGCATAAAAGTCACTTAAATAAACAAAGACAAACCTCAATTCTTTAAATAAACCTCTATTTTTAACATGAACCCAATGAAAACTTAATTTTCAACTATTCAACCTAATTTTAAAATTCATATGGAAAACTAAACTTTTGCATGAATAGCCAAGATTTTTGAAAACAATGAGGAAAGACTATTAACTGTGTTAAAGCACATTAATTTAAAGCTACCATATTAAAATTAATTTCCTCTCTCAATTATTATATAAAAAATTCCAGATGGGCTATAAAAGTGAAAATAAAAGCTAAAAGTACTGGAAGAAAACATAAGAGCTATTTTTAAAAAATATTTTATTTATTTGACACAGAGACTGGGCACAAGCAGGTGGGACAGCAGGCAGAGAGAGAGGGGGACGCGGGCTCCTTCTCTGAGCAAAGAGCCCGATGTGGGGCTCGATCCCAGGACCCCAGGATCATGATCTGAGCCGGAGGCAGAGGCTTTACCAACTGAGCCCCCCAGGCGCCTCTATGAGAGGTACTTTAAGAACAGTTTTAGGGAGATCTAATTCACCCGAGCGTACCATTCAGCGGGCATTAGCATGCTCACAGAGCCGTGCGCCCCTTGCCACCATCGAGTCCCAGAAACCACATGCTCACTAGCAACATCTTCCCCCTCCCCTGGCAGTCACTTTCTGTCCCTACAGATTTGCCATTTCACACAAATGGAATCATACCATACACGGTCCTCTATGTCTGGTCTCTTTCACTTAATGTAATGGTCTTCAAGGTTCACCCACGTTCTAACACTTATCATACCTCACCCCTTTTTACCGCTGAATAATATTCTTCTTAAAACCATTTAAGTAATCTTCACACCCAACATGGGGCTCGAACTCACCACCTCAAGATCAAGAGTCGTATGCTCTTCCGACAGACCCCGCCAGGCGCTAACCGGTGAATAATATTCCCTTATATGCTCAGACCACATGTTTACCCACCTGTCAGTTAATGAGCAACTGGGGTGTTTCTGCCTTTTGGCTGTGCTGTGAACACTGTTGTACAAGCTTCCGTGAGGACGTATGTTTTGGGGTTCCCTGGGTACACACCTAGGAGTGGAAGTGCTAGGCTGAGTGGTAACCGTGCTTAACCACTGGAGGAACTACGGACTGTTTTCCAAAGCGATGCACCGTTTTGCATTCCCACCAGCTTCTCCACACCCTCACCAATGCTACTGGAGTTACTAATGAGGGAGCAGAAGACAAGCTGAGGGCAAAGCACAAGCTAACACCCCGAAAACTGCCCCCCAAGATAGAATATGTGTGACATCCCTCAGGCACTTCTGGTTGCCCCAGAACAAAGGAAAGGGAAAGACAAGTGGGTAACTGGTAGAGATCATAGTCATACAGGACACAAGTCTCCATCAGACTGCAACTGGCTGAATGATTTACATTAAAAAGCAATCTCCAGGGACACCTGGTGGCTCAGTTCCTTCAGCTCAGGTCATGAGCCCTACATGGGAGTCCCCGCTCACCAGTGAGTCGGCTCTCCATCTCCCTCAGCCACTCCCCCTAGTGTTCTCTCTCTCTCCCTCTTTCTCTGTCAAATAAATAAATAAAATCTTGGGGGGTAGGGGGAAGGAAAAAAGTAATCTCCAGAAACCTAAAGACTCAATTTCTGGGAGCCCTAACATCACCCTCCCCTCACTAGGATATAAACTCTTACATGATCAGTCACTCCTCAACCCCAGAGCAGCTCTTTCTGCCCACGGGGCCTGTCCCCGTGCTTTAATAAAACCACCACTTTGCACCAAAGACGTCTCAAGAATCTGTTCTTGGCCATCGGCACCAGACCTCAACACTCCCAAGCACATCATTATCACCTACGGTTTTCATTCCAGCCGCTGGAGTGCGTACGAAGTCACCCCTCGCTGTGGTTTTGATTTCCCTCTCCTACCCATAATGATCATCCCGACATCTTTTTCTCTCGTGACTTAACGGGAAATGCTTTCTAAACAAAATACATAACCCAAGAACCGTAAATTTATGGAGCACACAAAAATTAAAATAAACAGAATCAATCATAGAAGTTCTCATCACTTATTTTGATGAGATATCAAAATATCTCACCAGCTGGCCCAGTTGATAGAATATGCAACTCTTGATTTCAGGCTGTGAATTTGAGCCCCACACTGGGTGTAGAGATTACTTAAAAATACAAACATATTTTTAAAATAAAAATAAATAAAATTTAATTTTAAAAATTCATACACAGGGGGCACCTGGATGGTGCACTCGGTAGAGTGTAACTCCTGATCTCAGGATCATGAGTTCCTGTCCCGTGTTGGGCATAAAGCTTACAATCAATCAATCAACACATAAATATATAACTATAAATATATATATGGACAACTAAGAATAGCCACACTACCAAAAAAAAAAATTAAAGTCAGCAGGCAAACGGCAGAAGGCCAGCTCCTACACAGAAGGTCACTTACAGGTCTGTAACAAAAATTGTGGCCAAGAGCTTAACAGAACAACGGCAATTCCCAAAAAGAGAAACACCAGCGGCTCTGAATCAGATGCCTGACCACATGCAGGACTGAAGAAACGCGTGTGAAAACAGGACAGCATTGCCACTGTCAGAGTGGCAGAGATCTTAAACTAACATGAGACGCGCGCGGGTGAAGGCATGAGAGGCAAACCTGGGGAGAGGCCGAGCGCCCCTCGGGAAAGGGCCGCGTGAGGGGTACCCACACAGGAGATGGCACAGCCGGAGCAGCGACGGAAACGGACCCGAGACGCAGTGCAGGAAGGGTTGGGGAGGCCCGATGGCCGGCCTGGGCAGCTTCTCCAGCCTAAGGGACTTTCTCAATAACAAAAACTTGGAAGGATTTTTCTCAGAAAACTCCTATAACATTAGCCATACTCTCAACTTAATGCCACGTCTCACCCATGGGCCACACTGCAATCTGAGACTCACACTGCGGCGGAAGAGGCACATCTCTGACCTGACTGCTCTCGAAAACGCCCCCCAAACCGGACTCCTACCTGTCCCCACAGTATGCCAGCCCGCTCCTGCCTCAGGACCCTGGCACAAGCTGCTGCCTTGGCTTGAGACGCCCTTCCCCAGCCACCTTCCCCTTCTCCCAGGCTATGCTTAATGCCACCTTCCGTGGGAAGCCTCCCCCCTCCCCTTTCTATCAGGAAGGATCCCCTTCCTGCTTTGGTTTCCCCACAGGGCTTCACACCTAACCCTCACATTGCATTTATTCATCTCCACCTCGGCACCAGGGGGGGCCAGGATTCGTGTCTGGTCCCTGGGGCAGCACCCAGCACCAGAGCAATACCGGGCACACAGGAGACAGCTTGGACAGTTAGGGTCCTGGAATCGGGCCCGGCATGGGGCTCTCTGCTCAGCAGGGAGCCTCCTTCCCCCTCCCCCTCTGCCTGCCTCTCTGCCTAACTGTGATCTCTCTGTCAAATAAATAAAATGGAAAGTATCACATGATAAAGGTATTTACAAAACTTTCAGCTAAACAGATAACACATACTGTATAATATACACACCCATATCCACATACCCGTATATAACAAGTCACAGTACAAATGCGTTTCTTCCAGGGAGCTTATGACAACAGAAGTTTGAAATTTACTCATCTCATTTCAACCTAAACATTTCTAAGTTTAAAGCTTTGAGTTTGGGACGCCTGGGCAGCTCATTCGGTTAAGCATCTACCTTCGGCTCAAGTCATGATCCCAGGGTTCTGGGATCGAGCCCCATATCAGCTCTCTGCTCAGTGGGGAGTCTGCTTCTCCCTCTCCCCTTGCTGCTCTGCCTACTTGTGCTCTCCGTGAAATAAATCAATAAAATCTTAAAAAAGAAAGAAAAAAGAGAAAAAAGAAACATCAACTCCCTGAATACAAAGAAACAAAACAACAAAAAAGGAAGCGTATCTCATAAGAGTCAAGATATAGGACATAAAACCCATACCCCAAACTTTAGTCACCCAAGACTATTCTTGTCCCCACTAACAACCCCTATTCCTCTATTATTTTTTAAAAGATTTTGTTTGACAGGGAAGGAGCACGCGCACGTGCACACAAGTAGGCAGAGCCGGCAGAGGCAGCCTCCCCGCTGAGCAAGAAGCCCCACGTGGGGCTCGATCCCAGGACCATGACCTGAGCTGAAGGCAGATACCCAAACAACTAAGCCACCCAACTGCCTCCTTCCCCCATCTTTCTCTTTTAAAAAATCTGCGGCTAACAAGTAAGTTTTGTACTCTAGTTTCCAAGCCCACATCTGGAAATTGGCAGAGGAGGGAACATGGCCCCAGGGAGGCCTGACTAGCTAAACAAAGGAAAGAAGGCTAAAAACACAGCAACACTCAAGTAGCCGTTTCCCTGTGGGGACACGTCATAGATGGGAGTTGTCCTACCTTGTGGCCCTCAAGGGCCTTACAATGACCCTGCAAACCATCCAAGTAAGATTCAGTTATATTCTATCTGATGTTCCTGTTTTAGAAAGACTTCCAATCATAATGGCTAAAATGTTTTACTCCTTTAAAAGTAAGCTTCACGGAACATCCCCTCAGGTGCTCCATTCTCCGTAAGCTCGATGTTTGTGAACCATGGTGGCAATGAGCCACGCTGGCTGACACAACCAGGTCCGCTAGAAGGATTGAGACCTATTTGTTAATAGTGTTGCCATATAATCTGTTGGTTGTTTTTTTTTTGTTTTTTTTTACTACTGTATTCGTTTTGGCTATCTCAAAATTAGTTTTTTTTTTAAATGTTCTAATCACATATCTTAATTATATGGCTGCTAAATAACTGAACCACTATTAAAATTCGTTGAGCCCATGACTCGGTACACCTGAATTCAATTTACCTAATCTGTGGGCATTTTCAATTTACCTAATCTGTGGGCATTCACCTGGTGAAAAAGCAGGCAGGGATGATGCCCAAGTAGACAGCAGGTCTCTAAGCTACAACTTTCATGGTAATTCCCAGTGGCATTGGCAGCCATCCCAGAAATTAGTACCCTAAAATCAACTTTTACCAAATGCTACAGAATTTCTTTGTAGAGAAGCAAACAGCAGCTTCCTAGTAAAAGTCAAGTCTTCCATATCCAGACGGAGTGAGGCAGTATTTAAGAAAAATTCTAGGGGTGCCAGGGTGGCTCAGTTGTTTAACTGTCTGCCTTCGGCCCAGGTCAAGATCCCAGGGTCCCGGAATCAAACCCCACACCGGGCTCCTTGCTCAGCAGGAACCTTCTTCTCCCTCTGCCTGCTGCTCCCCCTGCTTGTTCTATCAAATAAATAAATACAATCTTAAAAAAAAAAAAATTCTAGCTGGCTATGCCAAAGGCACCAAAAATGCAACTCATGAACAGCCTCTGGCTTTGAACTACATTTCACTGGAGTGCGAACTGGATACCCTTCGCTGATGCCAAGACAGTGTTTTGGTTTGACCCACCGACCACCACCACTGCCTCAGTCAGTCTCCCTACAGAAATCACCTTTATTACCTGGGATTGGACTTTGGGGGCAGGGGTGAAAAATGTCTGTTTTCCTCCTCAATCCAACTCTGGTCCCTCCCCACTCCCTCCACCCCGCGCCCCCCGCCCCTTCAAGCAGCAACTGTCTCAATGCACAAGGGCAGCAAACACAAGATTTTTTTTTTTTTTTTGGCCTTCATCTTGGCCAACTACTCAGCTAATAACTAATAAGGTCTTTGCTAACCTATTACACTTGGTTGGTTTTATCTTCTCCAGATAACTCGGCCCCTCTGTTCCTAACCGAGTAACCAAGTGCCTGAAGCCCACACCCCACCTGGTGGCTCCTGGGCAGCCAGCCACACCCCCCAAACCCTGGGCCTGGGCGCCTCGCTGGGGCTGACCGAGGCCCCTGCACCATGGTTTTTAGAGGTGGCAACGCCATTCGGGGTCTGAGCAGTTAAGGATCAAATCTATTATCCTTACATTCTGTGAGCAACAGGGAGAGCCATGTCACGGAGAGTGAAATCTGCCCACAAGGGCTGCTCCGCTCATCCTGCAGAGGCCCTGAAAACGCCTGAACTGGCCTCAATTTTCAAGATGGCTGCAACGCAAGAGGCTTGAGGGCATGAATTAAACAGCATGGGCCCCCAAAGTGAGAGTAGATGGAGGAAGCCAAAGAAATCAACAAAAAGATAAAAGCAGTAAATGTAAGACGGGCTGCCCACGGTCCAGGTGGGGTGTGTTTGGGGAAATAAACCTGCAGTGCTGGAGCCACACACCAAAGGGGGCGACTCTGATCTTGTCACTTTTCTGGTGCTTGGGGCAGACTCCTCACCCCTTCCAAGTCTCACTTCTAAGTCAGAGAATTCCAGCACGGGTTCCAGCTTACAAAGACTGGAAAAGGCAGAAGACACTAACCTGAGGCCCAAGCAGTCCTATGGCGGCTGCCTCGTGACGGGGTCCTGGCGATGCAACAGTGAGAGCGGCGCCATCGAGAGCAGGACCCAGGGCTCAGGGGCCATGGCAGTCCCACGGCCGCGTGAAGAGACCAACCCACCACCCTCTCCACCTTACAACACAATCCTCTGCTTTTGGACACCAGGCCTGTTGCTCATCTTTCAGGCTCATCGTCTCTTCTTCGGGAAGCTTTCTTGTTTGTCCACCAGCAAAACCTTATTTCAGTTACTCATCAGAACTGGCGCATAGGTTTGATGGCAGTTTACAGTTTTTACTATGAACATTACATTTTCCAGGTTACCCAGGTTCTGAAAGCCCTACCCCTTATAATAACTACCTTTTTTACCTGTGGAGGGAATGGCTCATTGGTTCTCCACCCGCCAGTCAACTTAAGATTCACTGGGGACAACACTATAATCAGCCCCCCACCTGGTCCCGAGTACATTTAGAAAATCAGGCACGTGGACCTCACAGTGCCTGCAGCTGGGTTCTCCCAAACACTGGCCCACGTCTGGCGCTGTGACTATCCTGTTACAGAAAACGGTCTACAAGTTTACATCTAACAGAAGAGAAAGGACATAATTTTCAGACTCCTTCACCCTCACTCCCATATATTCCCATTTCCTGTCAAACCCAATCATTCCGTAGCGCCTCCATACCCTGCACCTGGTCCTTTCAAGATCAGGCCCATAACCCTCTCTCCAGTGACATCCACTTGAGCAATCATCCACACGTTTCTGCTCTCCCTGACTGGCCACACAGGCCTCCAATATGGCCCGGCACGCTGCCTGGAAAACACATGCTCCCACTTAACCTATGACTCCCCCAACAGCAGGGTCATATCATCTCTGAAGTCCCAGGGAGCATTCAAAATGTGTTTTTCCAATTATTTTTTAAGCAATCTCTACACCCAATGTGGGGCTCAAACTCATAACCCCGAGGTCAAGAGTTGCATGGCCTGAGTGAGCCAGACAGGTGGCCCTCAAAATGTATCTGTTGAACAAACTCATGAGCAAAAATGAAAAACAAAAGTCCACAAGCTGAGACTGTTCCACACCTCCCAGTGCAGGTGGGAAGGACTGGGAAGGTGACAAAGTCAGACACTCAGATGTGAAACCGGGCAGATGCTAACATTTGGCAACACTTTAACAGCAACAGAGGAAAAAAAAATACAAGTGAATTCTGAATTTTCTGAGAGGTGACTTCTCTTATTCTCCCCCCCACCCCAACGGTATAAAATACCTTTATTTTCTAGCCTAACTCACCCATCTCTCAGTCCCTCCAAACAACTGTACCTTCATGACGGCCCACACAGGTGAGTATCAAGGGCATGTGCAATACGTCACGCTTCCAAGAATAGGTTCTCAAGCTTAGATTCAAACAAGACTGAACAGAGCACTGCGGACACAGTTCAGGAGAGGACGCAAATTATTAAGGCAAAGAGTTAAAAAATCAGAGGAAAAAAAACGGGCTGGGCTGAAAATTGGCGTGTCTTCCCAGTGGAAGAGACACTACGTGATACAAAGAATTAATTACAACACACAGGGCTGAAACATCTTAGACCATGAAAATGAGAAAAAAACTTAACCTCCAGCAAAGAAAAAAACAAAACCAAGTTAGCTATTACAAAAGAAACAAAGAAACTGATAAGACTGCCCATCTGTAGTAACACAGATGCTAGAGAACAGATCAATATCCTCACTCTTTGAAGGAAAATTATTCTGACCTGGAATACAGTACCCTGGCAACCTACTATACAGGTATGGGGCAAGATAAAAATTTTAGACATGGTGGAGTTCAGAAAATTTACAATCCAAAGACTTCTGGAAAACTAACACAAGGGTATACTCTCATATGACAGGAAATTATTCCAATAAAGATGATGGTGGGTACAAGCCAAAGTATAAAACTTACAGTCAACATGCATTAACCAATACATTTTTAAAAATTATTGTTAAAAAAAGACACTATACCAAAACTTAAAACTCAGGTAAATAAAACGTGTAGGAGACGTGAAAAAGAAATTCATAGGAGATACACGAACAGCCATTAAACAAATGAAAACATTCTCACTACTATCCATGGAGAAAACGCCTTGATACCGGTAGTCTCATTCCCTGCTAATGAGAATGTAAACTGATAAAGCCTTTCTGGACAGCAATTTGGCAACGTAAGCTAACATTTCAAATATGCACAGCCTCTGAACCATCGATTCTAAACCTCGGATTCTGAAATTCTAAAGAAATGCCGCACATGTGCCCGAGGATTTAAATACTCGCCCATTCTACATAACAATGTAACGACAAAAAAAAAAACACCATAGAAATCATCTTTATTATGTCCATTAATAGAACTCGGGCAAGTAAATGACTATACGTCCACCACACAAGACACTATGCAACCACTGGAAAGCCACAGACGGGGGTTACGGACACAAAATGTGTAAGCTTTGCAGAGAATGTTAAAAACAATTCAGAAGCAAACTGCATATATGGGTTAGGCCTTTTGGTATAAAAACAGACATCTGTCCACGTGTGTGTAAATGGGTTCAGAGCGTCAAAATAACGCTATAGCGTTCACCCATGGTTTCTTCCAAGAGGAGAGTAAGAAAGCAGTAATGGTTATTCTTTTTTTTCCCCCAAAACATTTATTTGAGCGTCTACCAATTTCAGGTCCTGGGAATACGGGGGTCAACAACCCATACTCCAGGGGCCGCACGAGGGCAAAAGCGTTTCTGCCTGGTTCTCGGCCATGTCCCGAGCGGAGTGGGCACTCATAGTGTTTTTCCAAATGATGCAGAGCAAGTGGCCTCTACATCACCCTAAGATAACACAACTTGGGGGCGCGGAGCAATAAAATCGCCATGAAGGAGCTTAAGTGATCACCCAGGTGAAGTTCGTTCCCGCTCCGAAAGTTCGCTCGGCTGCAGGAGCGAGAAGCCCTCGACCTCTCCGCCTCAAACCAAGCCACAGGGCTCGACGGGAAGAAGCCCCAGCAGAAGTCCCGCGGGCCGGGGCTCCATCCCGCTACCTGAGGACGAGTGGGGGAGGAAAGTCCGGCAGTCCGGCGACACTGGGACGCTCAGCGCTCGCCGCGCGGGTGGCACATAAATCTCACAGAACCTCCGTGCCTCCCACGGAGGAGGAAGCGGGCTCAGGACCTGGGGATGGGCCCCCCACACACACACTCGGCGCTTCTCACCTCTCCGGGACGCCGCCAGGGCCGGCGCCCGCAGCCTGGAACCCCACAGCAGCAACACCCGCAGCTCGCGCGCCATGTCCGTCCTCCCCAGCACACGCGCAGCACGCGCGGCGGAGGCGGGGCCGGGCAGGACCTTCCTTGGGCGCGGCGCGGTGACGTCACGGTGAACGCAGGGCTGTCCGGCCCACTGCCTGCGCGGGAGAGTGGGCTGGGGCCTTGCAGCACGCGCGCCGTCCGCACGGGGACAGTCGGGCCTAGGGGCGGGCCCCCCGTGACCTTGTGTCGCGTTGTCAAGGGCGACGGGCGGGGCGCGCGGGGCAATTGCCCGCCAGCTGGGCTTCACTTCGCGCATCCCTAAAATGGGCTGCGGCTGTAGACGTCCGCCGAACACTGGCCGGACCGAGGCGGGCGCGGAAGGGGAAGGGACGGACCTCAGGCTGGCCGTGTCCACTCTCTAGCGCGAACACAGGAGCCGCCCCCACCAGCACGACCGGGCTGAGGTTGAGACCCACCACTCCATTTAATTAAGAAAAAAACATTTTTTTAAATTGAAGTATGATTGACAACACAGATTAGTCCCAGGTGTAGAACGTAGTGATTCAGCAGCGCTGCAGCTTGGGCTGCTTCCACCACCCCGAGTGTACACTGCTGCTGTGGGTCACCACGCAACACTGGTACCCAACCAGTGACTGCAGTCGCTGTGCTGTGCTGCTCCTGCCCCCGTCGACGCCCTTTGTCGCCCAGTGCTGCACCACGAGACGTGTAGGTCTCTGACGCCGCCCGAAGCGTAGCGAGGCCCCCGGCGCCCCCTCCCAACCCCCAGATGATAATGAGGCTCGTTGGAGACTCGCTACTAGAACAAAAAAACAGCAAAAACGGAGGTGCTTAGATTTGACTGGATCTGCAAAGTCCAAGAGTCAGGGGAGGGTCCCCCTGGAGCCGGGACACAGTCGGGGCGATGGGAGGGGCTCCTCAGGGACCCTTCCGGGTGGAAGGTGTAAAGGATGAGCCCCACCTGCCAGGCTTCAGCAACTGAGTGTAATGTCAGGAGGTGGGTGGACTCGGCTGGAAAAGCAGTTCTTTGGCGTTGGAGGAAAAGTCCAGCAGCCTCCGCACTGGCCTCCAGATATTATAAATAATAATAGATATTATTGAAAATACATATTTTTTGTAAAGTTGAGGCCCAGTATTGAGGAGAGACCAG
The DNA here is from genome assembly GCA_028533885.1 of Nasua narica. NCBI lineage: Eukaryota > Metazoa > Chordata > Mammalia > Carnivora > Procyonidae > Nasua > Nasua narica. The sequence continues at coordinate 2,693,582 of CM052805.1, forward strand.
GCAGTCCTGCAGACGCTGGCTGTTGTCCGTAAGCTAAGCTGTTACTGTTACTGCTGGTGTTCAGGCCTCAGGAACAAGGACACTACCCTAGCCCCAGCCCCGGCCCCCAGAACCTGCCGACCTGTGCAGAGCCCTTCTGGGACAAGGGCAGCTGCAGTTTGGAGGCTGTGACCACAGCTCCAAAGGCACTAACTCTCCCGGGCTTGCGAAGATGCCAAAACATTCAAATTCGAATTTGGTGGTGTGTGCGCAGGGTTTTGTGTGATTCCTAAAGTCCTTCTCGTCCTTTGCAGGACTTCGATGCCAACTCAGCACAGGTCAGAACGCAGAGACGGAGTATTTTACTGATTCACTTGACACCCGTTTGGGGAGGCTCTGCGTGCTGGCAGCCCTTTTCCCTGCTCAGCATGGCTTCCTGGTGGCCACAGGGCCCTCTCCACGTCTGCTCCGTGCCAGCGAGGTCCTGCCTTCCTTCAGGACTGCGACCCCAGCCAGAGGCCCAGTCCAGGTGGCATCTTGACAGCACCTGGCATCAGGCCCCAGCAGGTGGACAGCTTTCGTGGAGTTCCCCTCCCCCAAAGACTGCGTCTCTGCAGGTATGAAGAGGGTCCCCTCCGTCAGGATTCTCTGGTCCGCTGGAGTATCCGGTATGTTCTCTGTAAGTGCCAACATCCCCAGGCATGGGTCAGAGGGGGCCGTGGTCTCAGTGTCAGACAGACGTCTTCTGAGTGGCGGGTGCCATGCGTGTGCTTCACGAACAGGAAGGACGGGCCTGACACCAGCACCTGCTCCAAGAGCAGGGCACTCCTCCTGCTTCTTTGGAAAAGAAGTTTCTTTTGCTCACATCTACATTTTCACAGATGCACTTCACAGGACATTTCCCTGTACCTCTTTGTCCCCCGGGTTCTGCCCTAGCTCCCGTCCCATCCAGGGGCCCTCAGCTGCCAGCGCTTGGGGACAGAAGGTGCCAGTTCACAACAAATGCTGTGAAGGAGACCAAAGAACCACTTGACCAAAGCCCCTCTCCCTGCACCCACGTTTATTGTGAACATTAAGACTAAGGCAGTTTCGGGGTGGCTGGCTGGCCCTGTCGGCAGAACATGTGCTTCTTGGGGTTGTGGGTTCGAGCCTCATTTTGGGTGTTGAGATTACTTTAAAAAAATCTTTAAGGAAAACAGAAAAACCTAAGGCAATTTCAAAGTCAAGGTGGTTGTTCTTGGTCCCCTATGGCCTTGCTACCCCAAGTGCTGCCAGGCCTCAACGGGGAGCTTGTTCGAAACCGAGCAGCTCAGCGTGACCACCCCCTGGCCCAGACCTACTAAATCGGGGTGCTGGCAAGAAGCCAGGTAAGCCCAGGTCAGAGCTGGGGAAGTGCTGTCCCGAGCACTGGAGGCGTCAGCGAGGATGTGTGATCCCGAGCGCTGTGCTCTCGTGGGCCCTGACAGAGACATCTCATTTGCAGCACAAACCGGGGTCGGTGCTCTGGCTTCGGGCCCTGGCGCCACCTCGCACCTTCCTCCAGTGGCTGAGCGTGTCTCTCGGGGGAGTTCTCCAAGGGCTGGGGTCCGTGCCTAGGATCCACTGGGTACATGCCTGCTGAGCGAGCCAACTCGGTGCTCGGATAAGACCTGCTTATCTTCCTGTCCGCTAGCAGCAGGGAAGGGGGCCTCCGCTCGGGGCCCACTCACGTCCTTCCTGCCCTTTCTCACACTTGTGCACCTCTCCCCACAAGAGAACCCCTTTTCCTTACCCAGGAAACCAGAGACCAGAACGCCAGGATCTAGAGGCTTGCCAAAAGCGAGAACTGGCTTCCCCGGAAGCTCAGAGGGTCCCCTGTGCTTCTGGCTGCAGAGGTCCAGCCCCCACAGGGGACACCCGTTCTGGCCGCCGAACCCGGGTAGCTCCGGTTGCCTCCTGTGCAGAACCCTGGCCTCCCTTGAGTCTGCTGCCTCTTTCTCTGCACCTGCTGACTTCGGTCTGGTCCCCAACACTCTCCCTCCCTGACCCCCCAGCCTCTACAGGCTCAACTTGTGGCAGCACGTGAAACAACTTTCCCTCTTCTGAGGCCCCCAAATCTGTCCCAGACGTGAGGGGTTCTAGGTGGGGTAAGACACAAGAGGGGTCCCGGTGCAGGGAGCCCCAGCACACCACCTTCCCATCCTTCCAAGAGTATCCTCTCTGAGCATTTTCCTGAAGGACCACTCTCACCTGGAACATTCTCTAAATATCACTACTGGCCTTGAGGATCTTCAGGTCTGAACTTTGCTAAAAAACCCATCTAGGACTACTTGATAAACATCAGTTTCCACGAGGCTTCCCTGTTGCTGGCCCAGAGCCCTGGGGTCCCAGGACCAGAGGATAAAGCCCATTTCAGTAACAGCCCTCTCCAGGCGCCGAACCGGGCACTAGGCACCGAGCACCACACTCAGGCAGGCCAAGTCCCGCTTAGTCCTGGGCAGAGTCCTGGTTACCACTTACTACTGTCTGTGACTTTGGAGGGGTTAGAGGAATTGTAATGGACCCGCCTTTCCTCAAGGTATCCCCAAAGTGAGTTCAAGGTGAGGGGCACCTGGGTGGCTCAGTGGGTTAAGGCCTCTGCCTTCGGCTCAGCTCATGATCTCAGGGTCCTGGGATCGAGCCCCGCATCGGGCTCTCCGCTCAGCGGGGAGCCTGCTTCCCCCTCTCCCTCTGCCTGCCTCTCTACTTATTTGTGATCTCTCTCTCTCTCTAATAAATAAATAAAATCTTAAAAAAAAAAAAAAAAAAAAAGGTGAGCCTGCGGAGCTAGTAGGGGAGGAAAGCTCCTTTTGGGCCCAGCGTTGAAGCGCGTGGCTCTAGCTGAGTGGCCCACGCCAGCCATGAACTTGGGCAGGTCCCCACACGGTCCTACCTCACGGCCAGGACAGGGGAGCTAGTGATGCCTTCCAACAGCACTTGTTACCAAGCGTCACCAAGGACGGCAGGCGGAGTTGAGAAAGGCTCACTCCCCGCCGAGGCCCTGGCTCCTGGTGGCCGCCGCCCCGAAGGGCTCGTTGGCCATCCCCCCATGGGGACACCGTAGGTCCCCACTTTCTGTGCGCCCCCCTCCCCCGCCCCCGCCGCCCCGAACGCGTCTGATCAGCCCGACCAAGGTTTTCCGTCAGCACCTGTGGATTCTCCGCTGGGTGCCATAATCTGCCACTGGGGCCTCCGCCCACACAGCCCGGCAAGTCCTCTGGAGGAAGGTGTGCGCACACTGGAGGGTTGTTAGCCTGTTCATCGCCTCACCGTCACTGCAGTTCCTGTCTGTCCTTCAGCCTGGGGGTGACACTCGGTTATGTTTCAGAACCGACCCATCTCTCTACTCTCGACTTTGCACAATGCAATCACACCCGAGTGCTGCAGTGGCACGAACATAAGACATCCCCGGAAGATGCAATCTGGTTTTTCCAGCCCCCATTCCTACACGCTCTTGTGCTCCTACTTGCTAAGGTGGCCCGGCTGGAGCGCCGCTTCCCGGCACGGTCCTTGGGTGACGTGCTTCCCGAAGGTCCGCTGGAGACCAACCTGCACTCAGCTCCTTCATGAAAGGACTTTCCTTTTTCAGAGCAGCTCACTCGCCCGTGCAGTGCTAGAAGCACGTTTCGGCTTAAACGGAATCTTTGGTTCCATTTTGTAGCAGTCAAGGAAAAAAAAAAAAAAAAAAAAGAGGAGAAAGTTAGGTCTTCAGCCTAGATTACACAAGCCGAAGAGACTTCACCTTGTTTTCCAGAGATCGCCTCCTAATCCTGTTTTTAACATGCTACGTTCTCAGAAGCGTCATCAAACACACGTCCTAGGCACACTCACCCGAGACCCTCCGGTCTAACGAGGACTAGCTGCTAAGCCCGTTCCAAGGGTCGTTAGCCAACTGGGACCATCTTTGAATCCAAGCAGTTTTACCAGCTTTTATTATAAACACCAGCACATTTCAAGTTTCCTCTTTTTGATCACAAATATAGGACTTTTTTCTTCTCCTCTTAAGTATACAGCATGAGACAAGCGCCGGGCCTTTCCCGCTGTCTTACAGAAATCTCCTTACGCCGAGTGTATGCTTAGCATCCACAGGCCGCACCCTCGGCCGCAGCCCTTGGCGGATTACACAGGACAAGGACTCCAAAAAGATGAGACCTGTACACAAGAGTTTTGGATCACAGGACGACCTGAAAAAGATGCCCCCCAAGGGCCCCATTAAATGGCTGCCCTGCACTATGTGCATGTGGGCCTGGAGCCACTCCTCCAGGGCCCCAGACGCCTCACCCCTTCTGTCGGCTCCAGGTTTGACCATCAGTGGAGAGGGTGATTCAGGAGAGGGTCCCAGATTCGAGAAGCAAGTAAGCAGAGCAAGGATGGCCAGATGGCTACTGGAGGGCCATGGCCCTGCTTTCCCTTCTGGGGAATGAGGTGGATGTGGCAGTTGGTTGGTAGCGCTAGATGATGGCCTTATTATCTGGCTTAATCTAGGTTAGAACTCCAGATTTGAAGCTCTGTGCAAAATTAATGTTTTTCAGTTTTCTCAAGTTTAGATTCCCAATTCAAGTATTTTGAAATGGTCTCTGTGAATACACGGCCAAAAGGGAAGCTATCTGGGCCATGAATTCTAAACTTGCCACCCCCACCCCCCCACCCGGGTTAGGGGACCAGGGTCACAAGAGGCAGGACTCAGGTCCCTGTGCTTGGTGGGGGAGGGATGCTGCCGTCTGGAGGGCAGACAGCCACGCTCCCCAGAGGTACTCCTCCACTCAGACCTGACGTTTCCAGCACCCAGGGCTCAAGTGTCACCCTCTTGGTCAAGGGCACCTGATACTGGACCTGGGGCGGGGGGGGGGGCGGGGGGAGGAGCAAGGGAGGCTCTTTCACCACAGCGCTGCCCTTACAGGCCCTGTTTCTAGAGGGTGGAGAGCAAAGGCCAGAGCTCTTCACTGCCCAGCCCAGCACTGGAGGCCACAGCAGCATCCTCCCCTATGGAGCACAGGATGTGGGGGGGTGGGAAGCAGGGACCACCTCCGGTCCCTGGAGCCGATTCTGCACCAATTCTGGGATTTGCCTATAGGAAAGGGGAGGGTAGGTACTGCTGCAAACAGCTGCAGGAACCATCCCTACTCTGGTATCTCGAGGCTTAGGGGAGGAGAACAGGAGGCAAAGTGCTGCTTCGGACTCATCTGTGGCCCGAACTCTGTGGGTGAATCTCCCCATGGAGCCGTGAACATATGAGGCCCCCACTGAGCTGGACCACCTCAGTTCCTGGAAAGAGGACCACCCAGGCCTTGGCTGGGCCTGGCTGCCACCCACATGGCCACCAGGACCGGGGTCCCTGCCTCTCCCCTGTGAGCAATCCACCAGAATCACGTCTTACAAAGAACAGACTCCAAAAATATATATAAATAAATAAAAACCTTAAACATTCTTACAGGGATCTTAAAGAACAGAATACATGTTAAAAACTTCAGTAATTTATATCAATTTTAAGCAGTACTTTATATACAATGGGGGAAAAACACATGCATAGTCCAAATACAATGTTGAAAACAGCATTTTCATAACAAAAAACCCCGAACACTAAGTGTTAATACCATGTACATGAATTCAAGAAGGACCACCCTTTTTGTCTGTTGCACACAGTTTATTTAACAATATGATATAAGAAATGAGTTTGTACTTTACCATTCTATACAGTGATTGAATCTTCTTGAATTTTCTTATTTATAGTAATTATAGCGCTTGCATGATTTACACTAGAATTGCTTTTCCTCATTTCAAGTTTCACATAGAAGAAAGAAAAGAATGCTTCTTCTCTATTAACATTAGCATGGTCTAAGAGAGTGATCATCCCTATTTTTTGTCTAAAACCAGTTTTATCAGAGAAACAAAGCAACAATTTCTACATCTGCAAGACAAGAGTTTGGCTTAGGCCAGTATGTATAGATAGATGTGTGTGTGTGGGTGTGTACGTGTGTGCACGCAGGAGCCAATTCCTATCGTCCAGGGGTAATACTTGGAGAACGCCCACAGAGTTCACTATAGAAAAAAATCTTCCCGCAACGTCAGAAAGTTATCGGGATACATTATAAGCTTGCATTATTTCAAGAATCAGTTTCTGAATATTATTTTTCTTCTCACTTTTAAACATAAATGTTTAAAGTCTTGAAAATACAAATAAAAAATATGAATATAATGAACTTGTTTTTCCCGTTAAAAAAAGGCATGAGTCACCAGAAATGACGACAAAAAGAATCCAAACAAAACCCCCCTCCCCCCAAAACAAAAAAACGAAAACAAAAAACAAAAACAAAAAGAGAGAGAGAGAGAGAGAGAGAGACCAGATATTTAAATCAACTGGTTTTTAACAAAAAAATATATTCTTTGTATTGTTTCTTTAAACAGCAATCTACCCTTCCATGGCTTGGAAGTAGCAGTTCCATCTAGGAATAAAAAGAGCCTAGATGCCTGGATTTCAGTACAAAAGGTCCAAGAACATGAAAGGGGAAAAAAAAAGCGATGCTCTCACAATGCTACAAACCCTCCACAAACTTCTCTAGGGTGTCTCCTGTGGTGTCGCCGACCAGGGACAGCTCACTGGACAACGCACTCCTGTTGGGGGTGTTCAGCTGTGGGAGCATTGCACTCTGTTCGGGGTTCCCCAAGTGTCCCTGATCTATGGAGCTGGCCATGGTGACTGCGAGTCCTGGGTGGGGGGAACCAGTCTGGGGCGAGACGTGGTGTGGCGAAGGCTGGGGCTGTATCCGTGGCGACGGGCTGGAATGTGGAGGCTGGGACTGGGGCCGCGGAGACTGGACAGGGGCCGGAGACCGCACCTGGCTACTGAGGGACGTGGCCATCTGCTGGCCGGGGAGGTGCGAGGCCTGCGGCTGTCCTGAGAGCATGTGCTGCTGGGGGCTCATGGGGTTCGGCTGGCCCGGGGACCCGATCTGCTGCTTCATCTGCTGCTGCTGCAGAATCCGCTGCTGCAGGGCCTGCTGGATGTTGGGGGTGCTGTCTGCGCCCAGCCCCGGCTGCCCCATCTGGCCGAGCTGTCCCATCTGAGCCGCCATCTGGCCCATGGAGCTGCCCTGGATGGGGAGGTGCTGCTGCATCCGCTGCTGCTGCATGGCCGGGGGGTAGCCTCCGGGTCCCTGGGGCTGCTGGAACTGGCTGTGCCCGGCCATGCCCCCGGCCATGCCCGCGCTGCCCTGCTGCTGCTGCTGCTGCTGCTGCTGCTGCTGCTGCTGCTGCTGCTGGAGCAGCTGCCTCCGGAGCATCTCCCGGTACTGCGGGTTCATGCTCGCCATACTGGGGTTGTGGCCCGGGTTCATGATGTTCAGGGCCTGGCCCTGGGGGTTCAGGCCTCCCATCGCCTGCTGCTGCGGAGGCACGCCGGGCCGGGGCCCGCCGGCTTGCATGGCGTTCAGGTTCTGCAGGCCGGGCTGCTGGTGCAGGCCGGGCTGGGGCTGGAGGCCGGGCTGGGGCTGGAGGCCGGGCTGGGGCTGGAGGCCGGGCTGACTGGCCACGTACTTGGCTGTGCGCTGCTTGATGAAGGCCGCCATCAGCTGCGGGTTGGACTTGAGAATGTTGAGCACCTGCTGCTGCTGCTGCGGGGAGCTGGGAGACTTCAGGGTCCGCAGCAGGTCCTGCAGGGCGCCGGGCGAGATGCTCCGGGGCGGCTGCACGCCAGACATCCGTGGCCCGGCCACGGCCGGCTGGGCCTGCATGGACAGCACGGGCCGGGGCATGCCCGGCATCGGCTGCTGCTGGGGGAGAGGTGCCTGCTGCCACTGCCCGGGCGGCAGGTTGGGCATGACGGGCCCGCTGACCTGGCTGGGACGGGGCACGTTCAGGCCCACGGGGGCCATCTGGCTCACCGGGGTCACCATGCCCGTGCGCCCCGGGGGCATGCCGTTGTTGATGTTCACCCGGTACAGGTGTTGCTGCTGCTGGGCCTCCCGCTCGATCTGCCGGGCCGCTTCCACTGCGGCCGGTGGAGGCTGCGCGGGGGGTGGCGGGGCCGGCACCTGGGTGGTAGGCTTCCCGGTGGACACCGTGGTGGGGGGCTGAGTCCGGGCCACGCTGGGGAAGCCAGCTGGTGACATGCTCACGGGCGAGGGCTGGGGCTGGGCCGGGGGCTGCGGCGTCTGGGGAGTGCTGGGCTGCTGCGTGGGGGTCCCGGGTGGAGCTGAGGTAGGGGAAGGCAGACTCTGCTGAGGCACATTGCGGGTGTTCATGGTGGCCATCCGCCGGCGCATGAGCTGGGCTTGCTGCAGCCGGTGCTGGATCTGCTGCTGCCGGAGCTTGTGTTTGATGTTGAGGCAGAAGGGCACCGGGCACTTGTTCTCCTGGCAGTGCTTGGCGTGGTAGCAGCAGAGGGCGATGAGCTGCTTGCACACCGGGCAGCCCCCGTTGGTCTTGCGCTTGCAGCCCTTGGTGTGCTGCACCACCCGCTTCATCTTCTGGCAGGACGGCAGCGAGCAGTTGGCGTTGCGGCACTGGCAGGCGTGCACCAGGGACTGGATGCAGCGCTGGATGCTCAGGCGCCGCGACTCCTGGGGGCTCTTGGACTGTGGCTCGCCCTGGCTGCTGCCCTCGTCGTCCAGGCCCAGCCCCCACTTCACCATCTTGTGGGCGTGGCTCTTGGTATTGTAGCAGTTGATGCAGAGGTCGTAGTCCTGCAGACAAGCACAGGGCGCGCCACGGTCAGCCCGGGCCCAGACAGATGCCGCCGCGTCCACCCCCCAGAGCCCCGCCCCTCCCTCTTTCGGCCTCTCGAGCATGTTGGCTGACCTCTGGTCCCCTTTCCTTCCTTCCTCTGCCCCTGGGGAGGGGCACCCAGGTGCATCCCCCGAGCTCTGCAGGGAGGCCCAGAGGGCCGGGGGGACTGAGAGGCCTTCCCCAGAAGACAGGCCTTGGGCTCAAACCCCAGTGACAAAATGCATGCTCACAGGTTTCTTCGAAGTTCTTTGTTATCTGCAGACAAAGACTACGACTACCAGAAACCAGGTCTGGAGAAGGAGACCCTGAGACCAGGACCCACCCCTTTTCCAAAAGAACATGAAGGTCCCAACAGTGGCAAGTGATATGGGATAAAAAAAAGGCAGAAAAAGTGGGAAATGAAGACAAAGGCATTAAAGACGTTCTCCCTGCCCCCTCTACCCAAGATCACAGAACTCCTACGGGCATGCGGCTCTGGGAGCCGTCTGGGGTGCTGCCACTGGCGAGGTGAGGACGGGGTGGGAGGATGGAGGCTCCACGACAGCCTGCGTCACCTCCTGCGAGGGACCGTCTGGGCAAGGGATGGGCCACGCCGCTCACTCGGGGAGCCGGCACGGGCAAGCACGGGGTCCACCAGGACAAGGCCTTCTCAGCCCCTCCGCAAGGCCACAACCGGACGCACGAAGAGGGGAAACCACTCAGAATCCTGGTGGGGCCAAAACAGAGCCTCCTGTGCCCCGCTCCCACCTGCACCAGAAGGTCATGGAGGTTCTGACACACAGCCGGTGTTCACGAACAACAACTCATCAAATCAGAGAGCTCTGTGATCAAGTCTTCCCGAAAAGGTCAGCACAAACACTGCCCCCCACCCTAGGAGGCCTGCCCACTCCTCTACCTCCCTGGGCGAGCAGCCCCTCTGGCCCACGTGTAGCCCAGACGCACACCGACAACCCTCTGCCGTGCTCAGCTGGGGCAGGAGCACACGTGCCCCCCGAAGGGAGAAAGGCTCCTTTCTTCCTCCCTCCATTCCCTGAACGCCTGCTGTCGAGCCTGGAGCAGGCAGAGCACGGACTCTCTTCTTCGTGAACTCGGACACACCAACCTTATGACCAACAACTCGCGGACAGGACCAGGAAGGAGGTGAGCCTTTTTCACTTGCTCATCTGGTCCCCCTGGAAGATGCCGACGATTTCACGGTTCAAGCTTAAGTGCTAATGCACCGATGGCAGGAAGAGCTGGGGAGAGACCGGGGGCCCCACTCGCGGCACAGACACTCCCCGCAGGCCTACCTCACACACAGTGCAGTGCCAGCGTGTCTCCACGTGGTGCTTGCACTCGTTGCAGGTGTAGACGAAGCGGTCCTGGCCCTGGGTGTGCAGCTCCACCAGCATGCACAGTGTGGACCACTTGGACCGGCGCAAGGAGGAGAACTCCCAGTGCTTGTCTCTGGCGAGAGTGAGGAAGGCATCACGCCCGTCCATGAGGTCACAGCTGAGCAGGGGGTCGGGGTCAACGATGGGGGGCAGTGTGTTGATGACAGGCCCAGCGTGCAGGTGGATC
>CM052805.1:2711384-2755379 GCA_028533885.1 Nasua narica
AATAAATAAATAAAATCTTTAAAAAAAAAAATATTTAAATGCCCACATATATCCATCTTTTTTTTAGCTTCAAGGGTAGAAAAGCCATGAAGGCGGACGGAGGGCTATGGGGTAACTGGAGGGAGCAGACACGGATGGGGAGCCAAGTCCAAGCTGCGCCCACCTCCTGCCCCCCATGCCCTGTCCCTGAAGAGGGGATCAATATCCCTTGATCTGGCCCAGGGCGCCCCCACGTGGCTGCTCGGTGTGACAGCTGTGCAGGCAGCCAGAATCCACACTGGAGAAACTCTGCTTTCCCTGGTGGGCAGGACTGCTCTTGCCCTCGCGCCCAGCTCAGAGACGCTGCTCAGAGAAGGGGCTCACACAGTGTTAGAACCCAGTTCAGCCCTGAACCCCCTCCACACCTCCTGGGGATGCACCAGGTGTGGCCACCATGACAGGACTTTTCCAGCAAGCCACCCCCAGATAAAACACTGGTCACAGCATAAAAATTCTTTGCACAAAGGGAAAAAGACTAGAAGGAAAAGCCGCAGAAGGTCAACAGTGATTATTTATAAATATAGAATTTGAAAGATATTTTCTTCTCTATGTTTATTGATTTTTAAATATTTACTACATGAGTGAGAAGTATTTTTAAAAAGCTATTTGGGATTTCCTAAGATTCCTTAATGAAGCCAAGAAGTATCTAGAAAATTTAGACTAACTTTCTAAAGTCCACTTTTTAATAATTAACATATCAATGGTAGAGCTTTTTTGGGAAATAAGTTATACCTGTATACAAGTGATTTAAAAAGAAAACACTACCCAAAGAAAAAATATAAACCCCACAGGAAAATAAAAACTTGAAAAGCTGTAAAACGGAGGGAGAATTGGATTTATGATGGATTTCACACCTGGACGAAGGTACGCCCTCCATGCAGCCGTGTAAGCCGTACCAAGCGCTGTGGCTACTACAGTCGCCCCGAGAACCAGAGTCAGGTGCAGGGGGGCCCATGGGCCGTCCCAATTACCCAAGCAGCAGCCCGTGAAGGAGACCCCCCTGCTCTCACCCCCACAGGCCCCCCCCCATGTCACCGCTGAGCAAGTCTGGCTCCCCTCACGAGGCGGTTTCTGACCCAGAAAGGCAGGACCCAGCTAAGAAGGGCCACCCTGCGTGGTCCAGGAACTCCCCTCCCGTGTCAACACAGGACCCTATACACAGTGATCTTTCAAACAGCAAATGGAAGAATAAGCCTTTAAAATTAGGTCTTTACTTTTTTCTTCAAATAACCTGAATTACCTGTACTTAAAAAAAAAAAAAAAAAAAAGCTTTAAATGAGACCACATGTGACAGTCTTCTTATAGGCACCAAACTGAGTGCTGAGAGCTGGAGAAGGCCCCCCGGGGCCCCAAGAAGAGCAGCCGCTCCGAGATGCAAATGTGAGGGGTGCGTGGCTCCTGTGGCAAAGAGGAGAAGCCCGTGCAGAGGTGTCCCCGCAGAACAACTTCAGGGAGCATCACGGCCCTGCTGTGTGACACACACCGCTCTGCCTCGCTCTGCCACGCTTCCCAGTTTTCCAGAGGGGCCAGATGCTCGCTCTCACGTCCGTGGCTCCTCCTCAGGCTGCGGAGGCTATCCTTACACATGCCTTCATGTGCACATACAAATAACTTTGTGGGACATGTGTGTACATATGCATTCGCAGAGTCTGAAAACGAACACTCTAGATTGTAGTCCCCCTTCCTCCCCAGGCTTTCTATGTGCGTTTTCACCCACAGCATGTGACAGAGACTTTTCTGTCCCTTTACGTAATCAAATCCTTCAGCCTTCTGCCGTCCAACATCGGGGCTGTCCCTTCTCCAGAGAGGCTTCTCACAATGGAACACAGGGACTCAGACTCGGAAGCATCTCCAGTGGTTCCCTTTCTCCCTGTACCCGGCTGGGCCGGGCAGGGCGCAGGGTGCCAGGCAGGGAGGGGTGGAGGGTGTGAGGGAGGACGGTCAACCTTCACCCACTCGTCTGCAGTACGGCGCTGATGCACATGCGAATGAGGCAGCCCATCCTTTGTGGCCTATAGACTCCTGCAAACGCTGTGCCCACAGGTCCACACCAAACGACGTCAGGTGGCCAGACGTCCAAGGTTCTCTTCTGTCAGCGAGTGCCATATTTTTCAACCCTAGGGCTCACGTCGCTGGCCTGCTCTTGGGTTCTTCTGCCCCAATCTGCTACCAGCTGCAACTGCTCTCTGACCTCGGCCCAGCTCTCCAGGCAACTGTGTTCTGGGCACAAGGCTCTGGCCCAGGAGAGTGTTTCTAGCCTGCTGACTGCTTTAGTGATCTCACTCTGAACGGACCCTCTAAAGCAGGGGTTCTCAATGGAAGCAACTCTGCCCCTCGAGGGGAACATCTGGCAATGTCTGGAGACATTTCTGAAGGTCACCACTCACGGGAGAGGGGGTCATGTCACTGGCATTTAGTGGGTAGCAGCCAGAGATGCTCTTAATATCCTACAAAGCGTAGGACAGACCCTCAAACAAAGAATTATCTGGCCCTGAATGTCAATGGTGGTTCAGTTGAGAAACCCTGATCTGAAGAGAAATATTGTAATAGTTTGTGAGTTCACCAGTATTTCAAAAGATTTTACAAGAGTGAGCTTAAGTTATAGGATAACTGTGGATTTTGGTAACGACAGTCTATCCCTGAATTAGCAAGGACTTGGAATCCCACAGAGTGGCGTCCTCTTAGCTTGCTCCCTCTCTTCTCCTCCGCTGGTGTGGGATCTCTCTCTCCAGCCCATCTCGCCCTGACTCCCTGCTGGGGAGGGCGACAGCTGCAGGGGGCGCGGGGCAAGCGAGCTGTAAGGGCTCCACCACAGGCGGCGTTCTTACTCGGGGTCGCCGTGAGCTCAGCAGAGGAGAGCTCAGGGACGTCACGCTGCGGGAGGTGGCCCTCAGCCCTTGTGAACCAGTCGACGAAGAGCTCATATTGTACACTCCTGAAAGGAATGCTATCTCTGAAAGAATTGAGACTACCCAGGGAGAGTCTCCGGGAGCAGCAAGAGGTTGCTCTCTACTGTGTGGGGACACCGGCAGCCACACGCAGAAGTCCTCAAGCACACCGGGCTGATCACGCCGGTCACCACAGGACGTCAGGGGTGTGTGTGTGTGTGTGTGGTGCGTGTGTGGCGTGTGTGGTGTGTGTGTGGTGTGTGTGGCATGTGTGGTGTGTGTGTGGTGTGTGTGGCGTGTGTGGTGTGGTGAGTGTGTGTGTGTGTGTGTGTGTGTGTTTTGGGGGGGGTGTCTTTCTTCCGAGCCACTTGAAAAGGACCTGCTGACAAATTTTCTCTCTCAGCATTTAAAGTTTAATGTTTTATCTGAGCTTTCTGAACTTTCATTTAAAACCCGAACTGACCATAAAGCTAGTTTTCATGTAAAGATCAGACCCGGAGATTCCACGGAGAGGTAAGAGCAAACAGGTACGAGTGTGGAAAAGGAAGTCACAGTACAGAGCCCCGGACAAGTGGGCCCCACAGCTGCCCACAGACAGGAGCCGCAGAAAGACGGGGAAGGGAAGGGGGACGAGCCCCTCGCACGCAGCCGGGGAGACAGAAGCCCTCCCACAACTTACTCTTAGCGCTGAACTTGTTCTCTTTCCGAGTTCTGCCAGTTTTCTTCAAACAGTTGTCACACACAAAGCTGCAAAGAAAGAATGGGTGTGATCAGAGCGTATAAAATAGTCTATGCTTCCAAACCAGCGACATGCAGCTCGGAGTGCTTCACTGGCATCATTATTTACAAGTGAAGAGGCAGCCTGTTTTGAGCCGACAGTCCCTAAAGCAGACAGACACTTGGGATGTAAATAAACTGAGAACCGGCTGCCAGCCTCCGCCCGGAGCCCTGGAGGACGGCAGTGGTCGAGGCCGGCAGCACATCCGCCCCCAGGCCGGACAGAGGCTTTCCCTTCCCCGGGATCACAGGAAATCACCAGGAAACGACTCACCCGGAAGGCCAAATGATGTCATAGTGCAGAACACAGATCTGATGCATCTTCCGGCCACACTCCTTGCAATCGACAAAACTGGAAGGCAAAGAGAGCGGGCTCTAGCGCACGGGGAAGCACGCGAGGGGGCAGTCTGTGCACCGCATTCGCACGACATCCTCCGGATCACTCCCTGTGTCTGCAGCCTGAGTTAGCCACATTTTACTCTACTTCTTCTTCTAGAGTTAGCTCTACGCCCAATGTGGGGCTCGGACTCGCAACTCCAAGAGCAGGTCGCATCGGTACGGAACTTTCTGTGAGAAAGTAAACTTGTTCCGTTTTTCTGCACAAACGCCTACCCCGTGCTTCTCCCAATCTCCTTGCAACCAGAAAGGAAACTTTACTTTCAAAAATTGCTGTGACAGAGGCGTATTTCACAGGCCAGTATTTCTGACGGGAGACACATTCTCCAGACCAGTGCTTGCTCTAGGTGACGGCGAGGGCCCAGACTGCCTCGAATAACACAACAGTTTCCAGCGTCACGAACACCTGCTCTTAGCCTAGGCGCAGGAAGCATCCGCTCCAAGTCAGCTACCAAGGTGGGAAGCGTCCAGCTGGCTGGTCAATGCCGGCCTTTATTCACGTAAGCACCGGAGAGCAGGGGCACCCCCTGCCGCCTGCGCTGCGCCACAGCCTCACCCGCCTCACCTGGGCCCTTGTCGCCTCACTTGGGAATCTTAGTTGCCAACATGTGCGGATGTCAAAATCTATTTTTTCTGCCACTCCCTTCACCACCACAACTTACGCCTCGAGGAAGGCTTAAGGGGCTAGAAAGTACCACGCTTCCCGCAACTCTGCCGGGTTCTGGCTCCTCCTGTCAGACTCTCAGTGCTGCCCTGAGTTCCGGGCCCCCATCCTTGCACTGTCCCTGCTGAGCAAGCCTTCGACCAAAGATCCGGCCTAACCCCGCCCCCACCCCCCAGCGCTTCCCTGTTCCCGTCTGGTCCGGAGGAGCAAGGACACGTATGTGCAGACCGTGCACACCAGCAGCACCGCGGCCTAACTGCCCGTCCTGCCAGCTGTCTGGCAGTCCCGTGCTGTCGCCACCTCCCCACTCCCGCCCCACACGGGGGCCGCTCGGCTCCACACCCTGCTCCTTCCTCTCCCGCTGCCTCACCCCTAACCAGCTCCTTCTCTGAAAACTCAGCAGTGGAGCTCACCCTCCGTGTTAAGAATCGAAAGGGTCAGCAGGCAATACCTCCCTCTGTCTCTGTGCCCACTCCGAGGATACTCCACTCTCAACTCCTTCCTCCTGTCAGGGAAGACTATCGAAAAAATCAAAAAATATTCTAGACCCGACTCAATCAAGTTTGAATTTCAACTCCCCGGCTAACCCTAACCAAGTGGCTGGGTGTCTTGCCCGTGTCTCCTGTTCCCATAGGAGCGTCTCAGCGGGCCACCTCGACCTCACCGGCCCTTTCCTCACTCCCACGGCGCAGCTTCTTGTACCAGGAGGCCCTTCTCTAGGTCAAGCTTCCACTTCCCACTTCCTGCCCAAGTTGTTGCTCTGCGTCTCCCCACCAGTTTCCTTACTAGAAATCAAAGTCATTTCCTCGCCTGGTGAATCCACCTGATAGACCCAGGATGACCTCTCCCTAAGAGAAACCAGCAAAGTCCTCCGAAGCCTCCCCCGCACATTCAGGAGGAAATCTACATGCCAACCAGCAGTGTAAGCAGCCCTTCAGCCAGGGCCCCTGCTCGCTCACCCCGTGGGGCTCCACCCACGTTCCCTACCCACCAAGCCCTCAAGCTGACCTGCAGTGTCATCGAACAGCCTGTGTTCTTTCGCTTTTTTGTGCTGAGAATGCTCTGCCCTCCCTTCCCCAACCTGCTGCCTGCCAGACCCCTTCCGCAGGATGCCACTCAGCACAGGCCAGGGGCCCTGGCCTCTGCAGCACCTTTCTGCGTGTGCTACGATCCACCTACCTCTTCTCCCACAAGACCAACAGCGGGACAGAGCCCCGTCATTCATCTGTGTATTTCCTACTGTTGGTGCCTAGTATTTTAAGGCAGTACTTTGAAACTGAAAAGTGAAGCTGCCAAACTGTGTGAGGGAACATAACATCCACAAGGGACAATTCCCTGGTCATGAACGATACAGGGTGCAACTCGGAGCTCCCGCAGGCACTGTGCCCTCCCTACCGCCGGGGCACTGCTGCTGGGAAACCCTAAGTGAACTCCCAGGAGGAAAGCCTGGTTTCAAAACGAGGCCCTGGTCTTCCACTGCAGCAGCTGGTCTGCCCAGAGCCGGGGTGTCGGGGACAAAAGGGAGGGAGGACCTGTTTCTTGGCACCCACACTTTCAGGGGCGCTGGAGCCCGTGCTCACCTCCCCAGAACACAGATGGGCATCGACGCACACTGGGTGCTCTCAGGATTTGGCTCCGGGGACCTGGAGGGAGCACCGTATGGAGGCAGCTCTGAGGCCTCATTAGGGACGATCACAAAGTAAACCCGGCAAATGAAGGGCCCTCACTGAGGCCCGTTACTGATTTTTAGAGAAGTCGCCCGTAAGAGGTTTTCTTTCTGAAATTTCCCTTTAAGTGAGACGAGTTACTCTGCCAAACCTTCCTACCTTCAGTCTCTGAAGAGTCACACTGAATGCTACGTGGCTTCTCAGTAACAACGATGACCAGGTTCTCAGAGAGGTTCTGACAAACCAGAACATCCACAAACATCTAATCTTATCGCTGTTAAAATTCAGTAACTGGAGAGCACGCGACAGGGACGTACGTGTTTGGTTTGAGTCAAACAAGAATCTGTATCTGAAATAACTTCGTACAAAAAAATCCCACCCAGGGCAACAGATTTCCAGTGTTCCAACAGTGCCTTCTCCTGCAGGCCAGGCACAAGGAGGGATTTTCCTGACTGGAAACTAAAATCCAAAAGTCAGAAAGAAATCGCTATCTACTCACGGTTCAGGATCTAAGGTATCATTTTTCTTCTTTTCAAACTGATCCTTTGAAATTGTCCTTGTTTTAAAGAAAAAAAAGAAAAAAGAGAAATGTTAATTAACTAAATTTAGCTGCTGAGTCTAAACTGCAGAGTCTGTGGGATATTATTTTGTAACTAGTTTTTCAAATAAAAAGTAAATAACGGTCAGTTGAAATCTCAAGTAGAGTAATGATGACATGAACGTATAAAACTTATCTCCACAGAAAGCACCACCATCTGTTTTTCTCTATCTGCCTTGAGATATTTCCTTCCAACTACCGCCAGCACGTACTCTGAGATGCAAACCTATAAATTTTCAATAAAATCTGTATTGTGATTGGTTCCTGGATCTAATGGATAATTGGCATAATTAATTCTTCTAATTAGAATTAGATGACACAATATCTACTGGGGGATATTTTATTTATTCTTAAAGGACCGAGGATCTGGTTTCTATACTGTCTTCTTGTATATATGAATTATATATAATTACATAGTGTATATATGAATTATTTTGGATTCACGGAACTGTATAATCCAATTATCAATCACAATATTGGACTAAAGAATTAAGATTACAAGAGATATAAAAATAGATTGAGTACGTAGAATTTCAGGAATTTCAGTTTATGTGCCTCCTGAGTGGCTACGGTTCGTTCTGCGTTTGGAGAAAGTAAACGTGAAGGGCAGAGTCCACGTCCGAGACTGCTGGAAGTTGCTCCGGTGGGAGGCCCTCCTGCCTGTGGGGACAGTCCCACCAGCAGACTTCCCAGCAGGGCAGGGATCATGGCAGAGCCAGGAGAAAAGAGAGAACCACAAAACACTGGCAGTACTGCGTAGACATGGTGGCCGGCAGGTTTTTGGTATCTCGAGCATATAAAGGAGGTGACCGTTCAATTGGTGGATTTGCTCTTTCTGGCCACATTCTGACTATGTGCCCACTCAAAGGTGAACCCAGTGAAGGAATTAACAAACCAACTCATGCCTGTGCAGGTCGGAGCCAATGAGCGAGAGCCAACGCCCCAGCAAGGAAGGAGACACGCTTCTACTCTGGGGCCCCACTGTCTGCGTTCCAGGACAGGCTCTGCAGCAGACAGGACGGAGTTTTCAGGGGAAGATGGGATGAATGCTGAAGACGGGGTATGCACGCAAGATTCATTTCTTGCTACTGCCGGTTATGTCAAAAGGGGGAACTGCCTTCGGAGGTGTAACTGAAAGTTTACAATTTCCCCAAACGGAGGAGGACCACCACTAGGAAAAGGCAAGTGTTTTACAGGCAGAGGCGGAGCAAGGTCGAGAGAGACCAGCAAACTGCAGTGGGGGCTGTAGCACCACGGTCTCAAAATCAGGGGAGAATGTGGAGGTGGCCCCGATGTTGAGCTAAACAGCTGCCTTCCAACATACGAATGTGGGCATAGTGAGTGTGAAGAAATGCACCACGCAGAAGTCAGAACAGCAGAGGTGCTTCCCTCTTAATCATGGGCAGGAGGGAAAAAACAGTGAAGAGTCAACCCCGAGAAAAATGACAGGATAGTACTTACGTCTGGGGCTGTGAAGGGTCGTCACCCAGGGTAACATTCTCCCCCTGGATCTCTGTGAAACACTTCTCACAGAAATGATACCTGTCAGCAAGAAGGCCATACTTGGGTGAACTGGTCCATCATAACACACAGCCACCCAAGCAACGAAGCCACCAATCAGAGCAGGGCAGATCACCACGACGAAGGGGGGGCGTTGTTGGTTGATTGATGGGTCAGTGAGGACAATGGAAGGAACAGGGGCAGGTGGGGAAGGGCAGGATTAGAGAACAGGGAAGGGAACAGATAGCACAGACATAGAGGTAAGACGCAAACACCGAGACAACACAGAGCAGAAAGCCAAGGCAAAGCTTGATTAGCATTCGGTCTCACTGCACACGTCACAGGCCATCATCGCTAACAACGGCTGGGCTCGGGCCAGCTCCGAGATGCAAACGTTTTCAAGGAGTTGTTAATACTAAAATTGCAAGGAGCCTCAATTTAGGAGTTTGACTTTTGTTATTACTTAGAGAAAATCAAATATAACTCCAGGGTTTGCGATGGAGAAAAAATTCACTTTTGAACAAAATAGTCTGACAAAGGCCTTAAAAAGGCAATTATTTTTCAAAACGGCAAATTTATGCTTGACAGCAATTCACAGATTTTATTTGCGGTAGTAAGCCAGATCTTTTAAAGGTACTAAAAATGTTGAGCACACAGAACGGGTTTTAATTTTTTCCTGTTACTTTTTCATGTTAATCACTTAGTTTATTGGGTTATAATACAAATGAAACCAAATCCATATTCTAGACAAACATTTAACAGAAATGTAGTCGGGGTCAAAGACTTTCCAGCCATTTATCAGTACGAATGTACAGAAAAAAAAAGCTGAGATATATTGTATAAACAATACAATATATTGTATGAACTAAAGACTTTTAAAATTCAATTCTAAGCTTTGGTATAAACTTTTTGGTAATGGGACCAATCGTTCACCAATCTGAGATCCTCAGTGATTAACTGCTCTGACTTGGTGACAATCCAAGTTCAGCAAATTTAGAGAGTTGATCTTTAAAGCACAATCTGCATTTGAGAAATTATCCATCACCCCAATTTCTTGAAAGATAATATGGAGCCTGGGCTCGAAGTATCAAATAAGAACAATTAAAAACTATTAAATGTTTGGAAAGGACACGCATGAGAAATCAACAGAAATGCAGGCTGATGCTGCATAAAACAAGATGGGCACACAGGAATACTGTAAAAATAAACAAGCCGAATGGAGGTGAATTATACAAGCGGAGAGGAGGAGTATAAGGTAGTGGCAGCAGCACAATCAAATGCAGTTTTAGTGCTCAAAACTACGTCTACAAGATGCCACAAGGATTAGTGTTAAAGACACTGAGACGAGACTCGGAGTGCCACGCCGCACGGACACGTGCAGGGGACGCAGCAGGCTCACTCACGCACGCGCACACACCGCTGCAAAGGACGGAGGCTCAGGCCCCTGCCTGGCCGTCTGTCTCGGTTACTGCTCAGGTCAGTCCCCCTCCCTCAAGTTCTAGTTCTAGTCTGAGTTAAACACACTGAGCATTTTGTCTGTTGTACTCCTCTGACTAAACACACAGTGTCCGTTAAAAGCACGGAAGTTTAGAGCATGCACCCATCTCAAAACGATCCGATCTTTCAGCTCGTGGAGGAGGAACACGACAGATTCACTGTGGGTAGCAACTGGGTTAATGAAAGGGACCAGGTCATTGAGGATGATTCAATCAATGAATTCTGTCAAGATTAAAAACCCTGACCAGGAACAAACAGATAAATGCTGCTGTTTAAAATATCTGTATCTAGATGTTCTTCTCCTGAATCAACTGGCTATTCACTATTTCATAAATATTCATGTGAGGCCTTGAAATCACGTGGTAAAAAGAATTTCCAGGTGCAGGAGGGCATGAATGATCATCACTGGCATGAAAGAATTAAAGTACAGAAACCATAAACCGATTCAGAGCTGACCGGGGCAATATGCACAAGAGATATCCCCCTCAACACCGAGTGTCTCCCTTTGGAAAATAAAACTTGGACTTGAATGTTCCAATTCATTTTATGACCAGACATACAGCCACTGCAGGTGAGCGAAAAGCTGAACTCGTTTGGAAATGAAATCACTACGATAATTACACGTAAAGCAAAACGGCTTTAAAATCCTGGACAGCCTCTTAGCTTTTCTTTGAGTAGGGTATCAAGCCCAGGAACGTCCAGGAAGCAAGAATCGTAAGCCCACCATTTTCTAGTGGCGGAAACCAGCCCAGGACGAAACACTGACGGCTCAAGGGCAGGCCCTGCGGCGGCAGAAGTCTATATTCTCTGGGTGTAACTAGCTCTTGTCCGCAAAGAACCTCAGGGTCAGAAAGTGGGAGGCACAGAGAGAGTTAAGGCGTTCTAGTGCCTGTCCCAGAGCAAGCAGAGACATGGGAGAATCCAACCTGCTGGGGTTTGAGAGGGGGAGGGGAAGGCCCAGGCCTCCCTGTAGTGCCCTCCTGAGAGGTGGCGACGGTCTGTACCCACTGGTCAAGTCTGCTGAAACCGCCTTGGCAATCAGTGGGGGACGGACAGGTATGCCAGACTGCCCCCACATGATGACCTAGTCCAAACTTTATTCACCCTAAAAATACAGAATGGTTCAGAAAGTCACCTTTCAATCTTAACAGCCTTGCTGACACTAGCCTTGTGTGAAGGAAGCGAGCTAATGAATATGGAATTGCAAAGGAGAAATACTTCACATAATCCGATGATGATGATGTGCATCTGGTACCCGAAGTTAACACAGTGGAGCTGCACGGTTTGTCTCTGAGGGTAATTTAATGTATGGAGTAAATTTTCAAATGCAGATTGTTTTAAGTACCATATCCCTATATACAAATAGCTGGTATAGCTAAAGAGAGTATCTGGAAAATCTACATAGCAGTTTTCCCAACATGAATTACTTTCAAATTTTCAAAGCACGGAAACAAGTGACAATGTACTCGTGTGCTAGTTTACGTATTAAGTTCACTTGTTCAAATGGTCCGTAGGACTTTCTCTGGTTTGAAATGCCCAGTTTAGGACCATACGTGCCAAACCAGTTACGCATGAGAACACCGGTGAACACTGGCGTTCCTAAGTAGGCACAGATGCCAACAGAGGCGTAAGCAGTTAGGACGCTCCTCGTAGTGAGGCCACTGCTTTCTTAGTATTGTGACCCGTTGATCTCGCCAAGTACAGTGCTCTAGGAAGCACACTTTGTGAGACTCAGCTAAGGAGCAGTATCCCTACACTTTAAAAATGTATCATTAATGGAAGAGAACCCCTTTATTTATGTCTCTACTTGTAAGAAAAATGTTAGTTTTGTTCAGTAAAGATAAATTTTACACAAAATTAACACTGGACATTTCAGAGCTTTCAAAACAACCCTGTGTCCGCACTCCATCCATGACCTTCTGTCGGAGAGGAGCCGTGCAGCCTGATCCTATCGGCTCTATTTAAATTAATTGTTCTCCACTTAAAAATGACCAAAATCTGTGCCAATCAGCAAAGGCAGAGTCTCATCGGACCTGGGGACAGTGAAAAGCCCCCAAAACTTAAGAAATGGTAGCGAACAACCTGTTGTCTGTTCTTCCTTCTAGACCCAAACCACGCTGGGCATCCAGTAGCAGAGGCATTTTTTCAGGAAATAATTAAAATCTGTTCTCTGGAATTTTCTGAACTTTATTTTGCTTGGCACATCCAAGTTCCCAAAGTGAATTCCTGCTCACTATTTCATGCGGAGTGACAACTGAGGTTGTCAGGGAAGGTGTTAAACTTGATACGTTATGGGATGTGCTGAACGTCATGGGGCTAAAACTCACTGGTGCGGCCAGAACCCCCGGAGCAGCACATGTCCCTGCAGGAGCGACTCAATCACAAAGGACTGTGGGATTATTTTAAATGCTCCTATCGACAGAAGGGACGCTAAGACAGAAACTAAGTTCCAGGTGTGAACGTACTTTTAGGAGAGGGGCACAGACCACATTCCCGTTCCCCCAGAACTAGCACCGGCATCTCACACTGCCACCGAGCCAGGACTGGGCAGGGCTTAGAAATCTCTCCCGTGACATTGTTAGGTCAAGGGTTCTCTCTCTTTTTCTTTTTAAGTAGGATTTTGATGGGAGTTACTAATTATCATAAATATAATTACATATTTTTTAAAAATGCAAGTAGTTTAAAAGCGTAATTAGAAGACAAATATTTTAAAATTCCAAATTATTTAGGCCTGTGAACGTACCTCTGAACAAAAAACAAAAAGCCCTTTACTTGTCTTCCTCGAAATGAGGACATAGGTATGTAATCGCTATGAGCAGACAAGATCAAGTAATCAAAACATCAAACCCTAACGCTGACACTGCATACTTGAACCTGAAGAGGAAGAAGAGGCACAAAGCAGCGCCTCGGTCACATACATTTCCCTGCCTGTTCCTCACACGGAGGCAAAGCAACTGAATGTGCCCGAGACTGACCGCCTGTGCCTCCAGGCACGATGCCCTCATGCTCGCAACATGGAGCCACTTGGAGCAACAGCTACAACCAAATTTGATTTTTAACCACCCCTCTCCACCCGCCACCAGACTGTGCAAGTCGTATTTGTACGGCAAATGAGCAACAAAAAATATTACTTTCATGCTCTTCCGCTTAAGACAGGAGATTCAGCCATCTCTACCTTCCAAGACTTCTTGAGGATGTCTCCCACTCATAAAACCCTGAAATGGCCATCCTGTGATGGGGGAGTTCATGTGGAACTCAATAAGAACACTCATTCTGTGTTGTGCTATTAATTAAAAAAAAAAATTCTTTAAGTCTAAAGCTTTTAGGACTTTTTTAGATAAATTATCACTAATTCAAACTTTCCATCAGACTGTCCAAGCCAAGTTATCTGGGCAAATACTGATATGTGAAATAGTAAAATAGAATGTACCCACTTTACTAAGGTCTTCAAAAACGTAAGTCAACCTTTACTAGACTTACTCTCCCCTCCAGACTCTTATGTGGTTCCATTTTTGGAAGGACCAGAGCGAAGAATGAATGCTCCTGATTCAGGTAGTACAGTGAGCAGTTTTGAGCTTAAATTTTTATACTGTAAAAGCATGCTTTAAAGTTTAGAGATTGTGGGCCTATGAGTGACTAAGCAGCCCTGAAACTGTGGCCCATCTCATTAAAACTTCAGAAAAGAAATAAAGCTACGATCAGATGAACACGCCTTGCCCTAAGACCTTCCTTGTGTCTGGTAACTCGGGACATTGGCTCAGTGCTTACCTATTCTGATAGCTGTAGTAGGCGGCGTCTCGAGGAATTGTACACAGCTGCTTCCCGTAGCAGCACAAAGTCTGTGGGGAAAACTCATACTGCAAAAACAAAGAAGAAAATACTAAAAAATATATCCCAGTTACTGTCACATCATGTTCTAGTTCACTATGCAGAGGTTAGACTCAGCTAATAAAATATTTCTGTTAGTACACAGGGTAGTTTTCTAACAATTTTCACGGCTATTTAAAGACATTTTTGGATTCGATGTGACAGAATCAGTTGCCAAGGGACATTTATTACAGATGGATAAATGGATGCAGGGGCAGCCAAAGGCGTAACCCAAGGTCTTCCCCAGTAAGCACCTCTAGCCTTTTTTTTTTTTTTTTAAGATTTTATTTATTTATTTGACAGAGAGAGAGAGAGAGAGAGAGAGAGAGAGAGAGATCACAAGTAGGCAGAGAGGCAGGCAGAGAGAGAGGGGGAAGCAGGCTCCCTGCTGAGCAGAGAGCCCGATGCGGGGCTTGATCCCAGGACCCTGAGATCATGACCTGAGCCGAGAGCAGAGGCTTTAAGCCACTGAGCCACCCAGGTGCCCCAGCACCTCTAGCTTTGATCATCCACCACACGGCTTCAGGCAATCAACTGTTTTTACAAAAGCCTAGACCCCATCTGGGTCATTCCCAGCACACATGTGTGGCCAAAGTGTTGAGTCTATCATGTCATCATAATACTCCCTCTGGCTGGATTAACTGGGGAAGTTCACTTTCCAGAAAAAGTTTAAACTGTACCTTGCGTCCACAGCAATATCCAAGGGACTGCATAACGGGGTCAATCTCTTGCTCAAAGACTTCTGCAAGTTTACTGCAGAACTTATAGACCCGGGACGTCTTACGATTATAGAGCCAGGCATTGTTGAACATAAGCCAGACATCGTCCACATACTGCCAGGGTTCTTGGTACTGCCCTGTATCCAGCTTTCGCTTGATGGTGGAAAGGTCCATGGGATTCTTCACAATGTCAAAATAATCCTTAAAGACAAAACAGTCTCAGTCTAGTGGATCCCCTAAATATCAAATGCCAGCCTTCTGGAGCAGCTTTATCTTAAAATAGAAATAATCAGCCCCAGAACAACTTCCATTTTTAATAGTAATAAATGGGAACTGAAGAGAAAGCAGTCTCTGACCTTCCTCAGCTTTTACTACCTAAAGTTGTAATTAGTATCATTAAATGCGACCAAATTATTTCAAAGGCAAAGTTAAGGGCAAAATAGTATCAATGTTTTTTTAAATTTAATTTATAATTTATAAATTTATAATTTAATTTAATTTTTTATTTTAATTTAATAAACGAATGGGCTAAAAATATACAGTTTTAAAAACACAGATTTTAACCCACTGAATTAAAACGGTAAGCACATTGATCAGACATGTTTTTCTAGAGATTTACTCTTGGTCCTGGCAAACAAGATGAAATTCCAAGACAAACACAAGAACAGAAACAAAAATAGTGACACTGCTCAACAGAAACCTGTGGGGTTGCCATGGCCCTTACAAGACTCCCCGGAGATGCCAGAGCGAGGCCCACGTGCTTTCTAACTGGTGTCCGCTGGTTCTTCAAACCCCCCTTTCAGACGAGGGCTCACACAAAGGCCCAGATAGACAGCGGGGCTCCAGAGGCCGAGCGCCAAGGCAAGCAGGCGGCCGCCCCAGCCTCGGACCCCCGGGGTTGACAGAAAGGCAGGGAAACACATGTTCCAATCAACGAGACAAAGATGTATTATTGCTTTGACAGAGGCGTTTTTTTAATAGGAGAAAAATCTTCAAAACAAGGGTCTGTTACCCAATCTTCAGAGTTAAAACATGGATATTCTGAGTATCGCTGGTAAGGCTTTCTTTTTACTACATCAACTTACCGGAATTCCTAGAAGCTGGGGATCTACAGGCTGCCGAAAAGGTAGGGACTCCGGATCCTGTCGATACAGCGCTTCAAGGGTTGGCATGAGCGCCTGACGTAACTCCTCCGGCTTAAAGACTACGGTTAGAAAACATCGGGAAGTGACACTACTTACAAGGCACTCAGACCCCTCATCCATCACATTTCAGCCTGGGCCGCTTCTGGAAGGCCCCAATCACCTCCACCCCCACAGCCCCCCAAGCCGTGCAGCTCCCAAGGCTCTCATCCACGGCAGAGGCCACGGACATTCTCGAGCTACGATTCAGGGCTTCTGAAAACACCGTTACGTTAGGGTTGTAAAACTGCTTCTACATCACCAGGCTAAAAGGCCACACTGACAAGTTTGCTTCTTCAGTAAAAGGGTTTCCGACATTAAAACCATGTTGGAACAGAAAATGAAGCTAACTCCCAAATCTGCCTCCTTGATCCAACAGGTGATAATAAAGCCGTTTCACTGGAAGGGGGCCCTTCTTCCTCTGATGAAATTTGTCTGTCCTCGGACGAGGCAAACTCAGACACCTGGGACAAATGGTTTTTTATTACAACCTCACAAATAAATGTACATAGTAACAGAGAAAATCAAGTATTTCCCCCAAAACTTCCGAATCGTTCTCTCCTACATTTACCAACACCCACTCCCTCCACCCCTTTGGTCACTCCATTTCCTACGACACCTTGTTGTCACCAGTGCAGGGACAAACACTGGCCGCCAAATACGTTCAAGATGATACATTCGTACAAAACCCAATGAGCTTTACTGACCGGGGAAAATGTGCAGAACCACCTCTGAAGGCGCTTGCGTTCGGCTGCGTCCCGGTTTGGAGCTGGGACCACTGTTGGGGGCTGGTGAGCGGATGGGCCCCACGGGGGCCTCACGAAACACACACACACACACATCCTGCCTTCAGCTAGCTCCCTTTCTTCTATTCTGTTTCTACAGTAACGGAGTAGCATTTGGTTTTCTTTGAATAACTTTCCCAGTAAATAACTCTTTAATCAATAGCGTTTTCTTTCTTCTTAGATCGGGGGTCAGTAAACTTGGACCCGCTAGTTCAATCTGGCCAGCTACCTGCCTTGGCACAGCTTGTGAGCTAAGATTGGTTTTTGTGGTGTTTGGGGGAAAAAAGAATATTTCACGACACATGAAATCAAATTTTAGTCTTCAAAAATAAAGGTTTGTTAGAAGGCAGTTATGTGCACTTGCTCACATACTGTTTGCTTTCACACCCCCAAAGAGAGGAGCTGCCCCAGAGCCCGAGGGGAGCAATCCGGCTCTTCCCAGAGTGCGTGCCGAGCCTGCTGCAGGCCCCTCGTCTCCCAGCGGCAATGTCCCGCGCGGGTCGCCTTGGTCAGTCGCTCCTTACGCACTACCCAATTGTTGAAAATGCCTATGCGGAGGAAGAAGCAGCTCCGAACCCGTCTCTAGGCACTGGCCTGATGTGAAATCACATCCTCAGTCACACTCGCCCTATTTCAAGTGCTCAGGAGCCACACGCGGCTGGAAAAACCACAGAGAGCACAGACACGTGACTTCCTGTCCTCACACAAAATCCTAGCACTGCCCCAGGCCCTTTCTAAGGGTCTGTGCACTCGAGGTTACTTCCATAACCTAGAACAGTTTTCACAACACTAGGCCATCATTCGCCTGGGGCACGGTGTTGACGTTGGCACAAATGGGCCAAAGGAACCACGAAGAAAGTCACTCGCGCCGCAGCACAACGCACGCGGTGGCACCAAGGCCGCGTTAGCGGTCACCATGCTCTCAACCCCTGGCTTCGCATCCGGATCTCGCACGACATGGGAAGCTGGCACCAGGCAGCCCTGCTGCGTGCACTGGCGGTCCTGAGGAAGAGCGTGCAGAGTGAGCGCACGCGGCTGCCTTCCTGCACGGACAGAGCAGGGAGACTGGGGAAGATGGTCAGACCAGCTACGGTTCTTCAGACCTGGGCCCGTGGCAGACATTGTCCCAAAAAGGAGCGAAGTGGGCCAGTTACCCCAAGGACAAGTGACAGTATTTGTTGCCGGTGATAAAAGTTTGGACTTACATCAAAATTAGAATTTAGAGAACTTGTATCTACCACATGAGTTTGACAGCCTCCCCAAATCTCCAAGACTTGAGGAGATTCCCAGTGACACTAATCCGTGTGATTTTTAAAAATATTGTACAGTGAAGTGTGGTGACATCTGGAAAATCTGTGTAACTCATGAGCCAAATTCCAAGATGACCAAAGATTCATGGTATTAAAAAAAAGAAAAAATCCCCCAAAGGCACAAGACTCATTCACAGCACAAGACAGACAAACGGACTCTAACGTCACCAGGCATGAAAAACTCAGAGCTACACATCCCGACTGCACACTGAAAGTCATCTTCAGGAAACTTGCACTTGCTGAGTTTCGGTGTAGTATTAAAAAAGAAAATCCGCAAGTTTCTGAAAAGGCTCTTACTCTTTCTTTTATCGACCGCCCATCTGCCGGGGGTGGGGTTGTCTTCAGGGACACGAACCACATAACGCAGCACAATAGAGATGGCAGCGGCGGCAGGAGAATCCAGCCGCATTCGCCACAATCTCCGAGATGCAAAATTGTAAAGAAAACCCTGTCACTACTCTAAGCCTGTTTGTTGTGGAGAACTTATTTTTCATAAAAAAGTGTGGTTTGTGGATGCCATGTAACAGATTAAATGACTGTCTTAAAAATTTCTACTACCGGGGCGCCTGGGTGGCTCAGTCGTTGGACATCTGCCTTCGGCTCAGGTCATGATCCCAGGGTGCTGGGATCGAGCCCCGCATCGGGCTTCCTTGCTCGGCGGGAAGCCTGCTTCTCCTTCTCCCACTCCCCCTGCTTGTGTTCCCTCTCTTGCTGTGTCTCTCCGTCAAATAAATAAAATCTTAAAAAAAATAAATAAAAAAAATAAAAAATAAAAATTTCTACTACAGTAAATAGCAACAGATAATCCATACAAACAAAACCTCTGGGGTCCTCAATTTTTAGGAGCATAAACAGGTCTGAGGCCAGAAACTTGAAAACTTCTGTAGGTTCTCCCTCCCAGTGGCAAAACTATACAGTATCAGCCTCTCACCGTTCTCTGTTGTCTTTCCCACATGTGCCACTAGCAGCTCTTGCTTCCTGAGTCACATCCCTGATTTGCAAGGGTCACCTAACAATGTTCTGACACCCGGCTGACCCCCATACATGGACCTCTAATGGGTTCTCGCCAACCCTCTGTGGGAGGGAGCCCCTCCACCTACCTGTGGCCCTCCTGCCACTCGAGGCCACTGGGGCCTGCTGCCGCACCGACTCGCCACGGGCACACGGGCTCCCGTCGGTAACGGTGCAGGCGGGTGCTGCCATGGTGCCAACTTCCCTTGCATGGCTTTCGGTCCATCTCCTGCTCAAATCTATCTGTGTTTGCCTACGGCTTGCCGAGTACAGAAAGCCCAAGCTCCTCGTCAGCACAAGGACTCAGCTCAGAGGAGGGACGTGCTCCTGGGCTGCCCCCAGAGCCGTGGCTCATTTCTCACTCCTACCAGAAACCCTGTGGGCCCTCGGGCCAGAGTCTAGCTTACCGTCAACATCTCTGAAGAGGTGAAACTTGGGGAATGGCAGGCAGGAAAGAGAAAAGCTTGAGCTTTCAGCCCACGGTGAGCAATCACAACACGACTGAAAAGCAGCACAGTTGAAAAGTTCAAGGAAACACGACCTACTTTTTTTGCGTGGCTGTGAAGGAGATGTTGACTGAGAGGCAGCCCCATTAGTGTTGTTCTCTTCTTCCTCTTTAGCTTCTACTTTGACTTCCGGTTTCTTCTCGTCCACTTCCATGGGTTCTGATTTCTGTTCTGTTGTGTCTGATTCTTCTTTAACTTGAGAAGATCCTTGTAGATCCTCCTCCATCATCTTGAGAAAAACAGAATTATAGATAACAATGTATGAATATCAAAGGCCTTTATTCTAACTCAGCCTCACTGGAGGTCTCTCCATAATCTGTCGCCATAATCTTCCCCCAGGGAGGAACAAGACATCTGGGGCCGGGTGACTTGCTTTAATACAGCACCACTGCAATTAGAGTCCTGATCTAAAAATCTGACATGCTAGAGTGCTTAAAAGACACTGCACACATACACCCCATCACCTGCTCAGTAGTTTCATATATAGGTATGTGGAATATGAAACAAGGACCTCCCTGAAAATTAGGGAAAAAACCGAACTACTCAGAGGGCCAGGCAGGTGAAGCAAACGGATGCAACAGGAGGAGGTGTGTGAGGCAGCAGGGAGGAGGGGGGACTCGGGCAAACTGGAGAGCCCAAGCCCCGGCTGGAGCTCCCGCCCAGACTGCTGCTACAGGAATGCAAGCGGAATGCTGACGGAGCTTCTCATTTTCAAAGAAAAGCCAGAAATTCAGAGTTTTATTTGTAATTCCTCGTTTTTAAAAATATCGTGTGGGCCAAACAAAACATGTCTATGGGGCTGCATCCAGTTTTCACCTTTTGCCCCAGGTTAATCAGTGAACGAGCACACCTTGCGCCGTCCAGCTCCGCACAGCTACACATGAATGAAGGACGGCAGTGAAGAGTCACTGCATGATTCATTTAAAATATAAACAAGTACTCTTATTTCTGGCAAAATAAAAGAAAACCCATATCTACTACCTAAAAACAACCACTCTGTTTTCAACCTATCTCCTCTCTGAAGCCTTCATCCGAGAGGATATGAAAGCACAAAGCAGCAGCCTCCACGGAGAAGCCGCGCTATCTGCCCTTGGGACATTCAGTGACACCTGCGCGGGCTGCGAACCTGCTCCCGCCCTGGGATGGCACCCACCGCGGAGCCCGGCTCCCCCTTGGCTTCACTGGCATCAGGCTCAGCATCCTCGGTCTTGACCTCTGCCTTCACTTCCAGCATTGGTACATCGGGTCCTGGCTGCTGGGAGCTGGTTTCCGCGCTGGCCACCGAGGAAGGAGTGGGGACCCTGTTATCGATGCTGGCTGCGGCCTGGGAAAGCTGTGGAGAACCCAGAATTATTCATCTCCGTTAACAAGACAACAGAAGTGCCGTTGAACTCCACAGGACGCCCAATACAGTCTCGTGGTAACACTGCTCAACACTAACCTAACAGACAGCCCTATCTGAAGTAGCTGAAGAACAGAAGATTTCAAACAAGAGTCCCAGAGGAAGTCGACATCATGCACAAACACAAAGAACTGCCTACTAAGAATGCAGAGTGGGAAGAGCCGGGCTTTCCATATTTTGATGTAAGATTATTTTCTGGAAGTTTCTACCTAAGTCAGAGAACCTATCTTAAAATTAATTCCTTCCAATAAGGCCATTAAGGGCTACTGCAAAAGGCTGAACTGTAGATACGGAAGTGCACATGTAGGAAGGGGGATGAAGTGCCTACAGGGACCAAGACTGTGTCATTAGTCTGTGATAACCGCCAGGCCAGTGGTGGTGGTGGAGGAGGAGTACACAAACATCAAGGTAAGGAACCACCATAAGAATTCTCACTTTTCAAAGTCTTACTCACAATTGTTGTTGTTTAAGATTTTACTTATCCATTTTAGAGAGAGTGCCCAGTGCATTCGTTGAGTCAGGGGAGGGGCAAAAGGGGGAGGAAAAAGGACAAGCACACTCTGTGCTGAGCCCAGAGCCGGACATGGGGCTTGATCCCACGACCCTGAGATCCGGACCCGAGCCAAAGCCAAAAGTCGGATGCTCAACCAACTGAGCCACCCAGGCACCCCTGCCTCACAGAGTTCTAACTTAGGTCAAGAAAAGAGAATACAAAATTACAAAGGAACCTTATTTAAAAATAAGAAATATAGGGGCGCCTGGGTGGCTCAGTGGGTTGGGGCCTCTGCCTTCGGCTCAGGTCACGATCTCAGGGTCCTGGGATCGAGCCCCTGCATCGGGCTCTCTGTTCCTCGGAGAGCCTGCTTCCCTCTCTCTCTCTGCCTGCCTCTGCCTGCCTGTGATCTCTCTGTCAAATAAATAAATAAAATCTTAAAAAAAAGAAATATAAAATAAGAATAAATAATAAATACACTCCCTGTGAAGAGATACATACAGTAATTTATTTTGGGGGTGTTGTTAAGATTTATTTTGATATTTTATAAATAAATATCCTCAGTCCCTAAGAATAAAGCTAGCGTATTTCAGGGGGGAAGGGTGGTTTCTAAGCCAGGCTGTTATGAAAATGGATATGAAGATTTCAGTGGTAACTGGGGCAAAGGTGTGGGGGGTGGCGAGTGGGCGGCCTCCAGCCCGGCACTGCCAGCGGGCAGGTCCATGGAGGACTGGGCAGACATGAGCCACAGGAAGTGCTAACCTGGCTCTGCCATTCTGTCCTGAGAAGAATGGGCTCCAGGTCTGAAAACAAGGCTGACAGGCAAAGTCAAAGCACATATAATTAGGAATGTGACTTGGTTTATCACATCCTCAGGATGTTAAGAGAAAAACTATTAAAACTCCTAAGACACCCACCTAGGACAGATAATGGGGAACACACGGCTCCTATGTACAGAGGACCCACGGATGGTTTCTTTATAACTGCTGATTTATGGAAACCCATTTAATTAGAGGAGCTAATCTTAAGTCATATCCTACCAAACACAAACATGGCCTTTGGAAGCAATGTCGGAAACAAAATACACCTCGTATGGTTTGATCAGGGGACAGACACTCTCCGGGGCCACACCAAGACACTAAAGCGACCCCGTGACAGGATTTTTTACGGAGAAGCTCTCGATTAGGCGTCTCGGCCCAAATACAGACTGCGGGGCTCACCGGCGTGCCAGGAGGCTGGGCGTGCACAGGTGTTGGCTGCTGCTGTGATGACTGAGGGGTGGCCACAGATGGGGGCTGGACTGGGGTCTGAGGCTGTGGGGTCACCTGGGCCTGGGCTGCTGCCTGGACCGTAGGGGTGCTCTGGGTCTGGCTAGCACTGGGCACCGAGCCGGGAGTCGGGGTGGGAGTCTGCCCGGAAGACGACACAGGAGTCGATGGCTGGGTGGGAGCTGCCGGCTGGGGAGGAGTCATCCCAGGCGCCGCCGGGTGCTGGAGAGATGGCATGCCAGCGGCCGTGGAAGCAGGAGGTGGCGTCTGGTGCAACGGTGACTGTGTCACGGGTGGGCAGGGCAGCTGGCTGGCCTGGGCCCCAAGCATGTTCAGAGGGTTAGGAAGAGCAGCACCAGGCCCCTGTCCCTAACAGAGGGAACAGAGGAAGGTTAAAATTATTTCCCCACGTGAAAACATGGTAACAGATTTGAATTTCTCTTCGTGTGATTTACGGAACTGCTGAAACCTCTGGCTTAAACTAACATAGAACCACTCAGCCTGCGAGCTTCATGATCCAAAACAGCTACCCACAGCTTAGACCACCAAAAAAGGTATTTCTCTTTTTTTTTTCTTCTTCAAGAAATGAGTTATTGAAACACTGAAACGTTTCAGCAAAGTGATTGCCAAATGGGGACACGCTTTGCAATTATTTGTGGACTTTTTAAAAAAGCGATTCCAAATCGCTGCTCCAGAGCAGGGGTCTGTGAACCACAGCCGTGGCCCCTGCAGCGAGCCGCCTGCTCCTGTGAGGAGGCGTCGCCGGGGCGCAGCCTCGCCCCCTCACCGAGGCGTGACTCGATCTGCCGAGGGCCGCCCCGTGACCAGCAGGGGAGCAGTTCAAGACTCTGCGGCCCACAGGGTCAAAAATACTTCCAGGAACAAGTGTGCTGTTCTAGAACAACAGCATGTTACAGAAATGAAGAATGAGTAAACACTTAGTGAGTAAAGCAGGTGTAGTCAATGACTTTTTTCAACATTACTTCATGTAAAAACTGGAAACATGGCCCGTTTCTACACACACGCATGTGTGTGCACAGTACCACAATGAACAATTCTCCACAGGGGGAGAAAGGCACTAAAATGAATGGGAAAAAATTTTCTTCAGCTTTAAACAGAACAATTAAAAACACACTCGACAAGAAGAGAACGACTCGATCGATCCAGTTAGCGGATTCCACCCAGGATGCCCAGAGAGACACCAAGCAAGTTGCCGGCCGGGTTCGTGGGGCCTGTCCTCATTCTAATATTCAAGGTCTCTCAGGATCACATGTGATTTTAAAACAACTAAAAACCAAGTAAATGACAACTAAAAACCCCAAAACCAAAATACAAAGCCCATGAACCAAACAACTACAGTCCATTCCACCTTGGTAAGAAGTTCACCCAGAGATGGTTAAGAGTAATTCTAAAGAAGGTAAAAATAACACAACAAAATGGCGGTGGAAAAAAAAATCAAGAGATGCTCATACATAATAATGAAATGTGTAATTCTGGAATTCCAATCTCCATGAAATGAGACGCACTCAAGTCAGGAGGAAGCTGGGCCCTGTGCCGGGGCACGGTACCTGTGGCACGCCTGTCTGGGTCGCCGGCTGCCCCATGCCCACGCTGTTCACACTCATCGCCCCACTGGAGGACTGGAACTGGTTCTGGGGCAGGAACTGGTTCTGCGCAGGCGCCTGGGCCATAATGTTGTTGGCGTGGGCGCCCATCATGTTCGGAGGCTGAGGCATTCGGGAAGGAGAAATGGCCATCTACAACATAAGCATCATCAAAAGATCAGAGGACAAGGGCCAGAGTCTTCAAGATAAACGAGGAGAGATGGAACTCTTGGAATCCTCCCTTCCCTGTGGGAAGAGAACCACTCACTGAGCCCTTCTGGCTCCCCAGGCACCTTGTGTGCTTTCTCATGCAAGTTCTCCAAGGAGCCAATTTCAAATTCATCTCTGAATAGAGATCAATAGCATGTTCTACTTTAACATTCAAAATATGCCTTTTATGACTTCTCTGACGTGTTAAGAGAGCGGCCTCGGGAGAGTAAGCTCCAGGAGTCGAGAGGCGCCGTCAAGCATCTCCCAGTGACGTATCTGAGACTGCATACTCCAACCTCAGCCCTTGTGTCGTCTTTTTTTTTTTTAAGATTATATTTATTCATTTGACAGAGAGACAGAGATCACAAGTAGGCAGAGAGGCAGGCAGAGGGAGAGGGGGAAGCAGGCTCTCTTCTGAGAGAGAGCAGAGAGTCCGATGCGGGGCTCCATCCCAGGACCCCGAGACCATGACCCGAGCCAAAGGCAGCGGCCCAACCCACTGAGCCACCCAGGTGCCCCAGACCTTGTGTCTTCTCACAAAGTCACAAGTCCCTATGGATTTATCATCCCAATAAAAATGAACAAGGGTCACACAATTCTCATTTGTAGTCATGAAAACCAAAAAAAAAAAAAAAAGGAAGAGAGACATGAGGTAAATAAAGCAATAAAGCATAACCAAATCCAAAGGAACCACCACAGGATTCTTGATCTACAATTCCACTGCGTAGAGAATTTTCCTTATTCGAGCAGGGCCTTCCCAGCACAGCTGAGACAAACAGAAGCACTTACCCCTGGAACGGAGCCCATGCTGTTCATCGGGACAGAGTGGTTCATGGGGGATGCGGCACGCGGTCCCATGGGAGCTTGTGGCAACGGTACATTCCCCAAGGACATCGGGGTAAATGAATTCATCCCTGCAAATGCACCCACAATGGTTCATTAGAAAAAGCACCCACAAGAAGACAGTTACAGCTCTCCAAACTCTAAGCAAAATAAGCTGGAACGCATATGCAAGACATACAACAGAAATCACCCCAAGAAATCAGAAAAGATGGCAATGTAACACTTTTTAAATACGGAAGAACGGCACCGACGTGGCGGTGGGGGGAGGGGTCTGGCGGGGCGCCGGCAGGGCAGCCCGAGCAGAGCAGGAAGAAAAGTCGGGCCAACCACCAATGGACGCTGTAGCGCCGCGAAGGCCCTCCTACCCCCCACGGAGGAGGTGCTGGCTAGGCCAGGCGCCCATCTGAGCCAACCGCCCCAACACCACCTTCCAGAGCACGTAGCTCCCTCCCTTCCTGCAGGAAGGCCTGCCCCATCATCCCAGGCCTCCTTGCTCTTCGGCTGGGTTTACATTTATTGTTAGAAACTGAGATAAGACTCGAAATACAGTTTTAATTTTGCAAGCATGTAAAGTGTTTAGAAAGTGCCCAAGGGTCAGCAATTCTCAGTCCCGCCTCCTCTCTCCAGATCGGCAAGCTCTCCCTTTCATGGCCTCCTTCCCCTTCCCAGCGGTGTCCACAGCCCCCAGGAATGTCACACTGTGAAAGACACCTCACTGGCTGCTACGTGTCTCCGGACTGCGGCGTCTCATTCTTCCTCACTTCCCACCATATTCTGTAAACTCCACACCTACACGTAAAGCTCTACCTCAACGCTGCTTCAAGCAAGTCTTGGGAATGACAGTGGGAATCTAACAGAATCCTTGAGGTGCCACCTTAACGCTGGCACAGACGTGAAAAGGTCTCAGAGAACATGTGTCTCCCTCAGCATTATCTTCAAGGACACCTAAAAACTTCACCCTAAAAAAAACCAGTGTCTGCACGGGCCCGGGAGCACTTTCTAGAAAGGCTATAAGCTTCCCCCTCTCCCTGAGGATTTCAACAGAAGAGAAAAAGGCAGTGCTGAGAAATAGCACCACCAGGAGCCCCTCTCACACGGACGGAGATGTGCCGGTGACGGAGGCAGCGGCGCTTTGCTATAAAACTCCTTCAATACCCTGCTCAAGCCCTCCTCAGATCCCAAATCAGCCCCATCTTCCACGTGACCCCTTTGCAGCATTCAGTTACATTCTCAAGGCTCCATTTCCCTGACTTCTTTGTCTCCTTCACTCTACCCCGTCTGTCCATCCAAACGAGTCCCTGACGTTTCTCCCAAACACCAGTTTACCTACCATGTCTCTTTAGGACACAATTAAGATTACCACAACTTTTTAAAAGTTTTCCATTTACCTTTTGAAAGTAATCTCTACACCCAATGTTGGGCTCAAACTCATGACCCCAAGACTACTACAACTTTTAAAATGACCTCTTTTCCCCTCTCGGACTACTCTGCACACAGCAGCAAGGCCTTGCTTTGGAATCTCCTGGATAATGTCGTCCTTTATTTCACAACCTGTAAAAAGGTCCTGTTGTTCAAGTCTCGTTGTGACAAGAGCTGTAAAAGCCTTGAAATGCTCCTCCCCCAACCTCCCAAACTCCAGTGACTGTTTAAACCACAGACACCATAGAATAGCAACTCGAGAAAGAACCTTTAAAGGGGTTCAGGCCAGCTGCCAGCACACCCCAGCCTGAGGAGGAGCACAAACCCTCTTCAGTCCGGCTCAAGGCTCTCCTCGGCAGCCTTCAGACAGGTTTCCTTCCCCGACCAACGAGGCTTTTCGAGGAGACTCTTCCTAAGAGTAATGTTCCCTCCTGTCCAGTAGAAAAAAAAAAAAAAAAGGCTAGACCCTACTTCTCATCTCCTGGGGGAGCTTTCCTATGGTCTTCTAACTTCCAAATACCACAGATTCTCACACTGCCTGTGGAAGTGAATGCCGATCATCAGCAGAAGGAACAGAGGGACTAACAAGGAGCTACAAAGAAATGGAGCAGGAAGAGGAACAACGAATCATCTTTGTGGCTGTCCACCGTTAAGTCAAAACATGATTCACAACAACGGTTCAATACCTTGGGACACCTGCACGCGGTTCACTGGCAGAGGCATGGGTCCGTCTGCAATGGCAGAAAAAACCTGCTTATTTAAAATAATCCTTTATGCGGGAATAAGGAATTTTACCCTCAGGAAGTCAACCTTAAAGGGAAAACCAGTGAGTAGGTGTGAAGGCACCACGCATTCTGAGGCCTGCAAACCCTCCCAAGGCCTCTCCGCACGCAGAAGTGGAAGGTGCGGAAGGCCACAGTCACTATCACACAGCTTCCCAAGTGCGTGCTCCCCGAGAACTCAGTTCTCCAGGCTTAGAAATACACCCCAAACCCGGAAGGGAAGACAAGCCAACAGACTGAGGGCTGGCAGAAGGAAGTGAAGTCCTTACTTGGAGGCCTCACAGGCTGTGCCTGTGGAATCCCTGGGGGCTGCGCCCCGGGAGCCGGCAGGGCGGGCTGGTTACCCAAGATGCCTTGTTTGTGCAAACGCGACCTCCGTTTTTCTTCGAGTTCTTTTTGTATCTTGTAGATTTTTTCTGCCAGTAAGTGATAGTATTCATCCTAAAGAGCAATAACATTCAACATTAAGCAGCCAAAGCTGTAAAAATAAAAAAAGGCCCAATCTGTTTTACATGTTTTAACTAACGAACTTTTACAATAAGTACCTTGGCAAAGATAAGTATTCAGCACTTCTGCTGTTTTTTTAAGTAAGCTGTAGGCCCAACAGGGGGCTTGAACTCACGACCCTGAGATCAAGAGTTGCATGCTCTACTAGCTGAGCCAGCCCGGTGCCCCCGTATCCAGCAGCACTTCTAACCAATAACCCTAAGGCCCAACTTGTTGTCGAACGCCTAGAGACATTACAGGACTTATCAAGAGAGGGGACCTCAATGTGCGTTATGCTTCCCTCCGCAGTCAAATCACTCCCTGGACGGCTGACACTGCCGGTAGCACAGTACAAGCACTAGAAACAGCGCCACTGGAAAGTCCATCCACGGGTAAAACACAATTTTACATGCCTCATTCACCACTGTAGTGGACGCTTGTATCAACCAAAAGAGTTGTGCAGGGATCTGCTGTCTTATCTGGGACGTCTCTCTGGTCCGTGTCCTCGAGGTGATGAGTCTACCTAACGGACTTCCCCGTTTCCAGACAGATGCTGTTCTCTCAACTGTGGGTGTTGTGTGGCGTGAACACGGACGGCAACCTACCCTGCTGTTGGCAGACTCATACATGTCCCCTTCCACCTTCTTAGCGTAGGCCACCAGGTTCTCCATGCGGCGATCCTTCAGGGCGGCCGGGTCAGGGGTTGGGAAGATGGCTTGGACGCTGCAAGAACAACATACCCTGTCAACAGACTTTCAAGTCACCACCGGTATCTTGCTAGTTTATACATGACAACATGGGGAGAGAGAAATGAGACCATCTACTTATGAGGGGGCAACATACTGCTGAGAGAAATGCCCGATCTCTCTCGCCCAGTATGCAAACGTCACTTTCTGGAGACAAAACTCACCCGTCAATTTATTTATACGTCAAACACACCAATATTTTGCTATTTACAGTAAGTGCTAGGTCATCTCAAGAATAATATGATTTCGGGGCGCCTGGGTGGCTCAGTGGGTTAAGGCCTCTGCCTTCGGCTCAGGTCATGATCTCAGGATCCTGGGATCGAGCCCCGCATCAGGCTCCCTGCTCAGCGGGGAGCCTACTTCCCCCTCTCTCTCTGCCTGCCTCTCTGACTACTTGTGACCTCTTTCTCTCTGTCAAATAAATGGATGAAATCTTGAAAAAAAAAAAAAAAGGAATAATATGATTTCAAACTCCTAATTTTTTCACTTATTTGAGAGAGAGAGAGAGCGTGCGCATGCACGCAGGGGAAGGAACAGAGGGAGAGAATCTTGAGCAGATTCCCCACTGAGCACGGAGCCTAGTGTAGGGCTTAATCCCTCAACCCTGAGATCGTGACCTGAGCTGAAATTAAGAGCTGGACGCTTAATTACTGAACCACCCAGGTGCCCCTTGAACTCCTAATTTTTAAACTATTTATCATAGTTTTCACTAAAAAGATGAAGGAAAAAAACCCACCCCAAGGGAGTTAAGCTGATCTAATTTCCCCTTCAATTTAATTTAAGTATCTCGAGAAAGTTAACTGTTGACTTCCTGTCTGTGAACATACTGTCTGTGGCCCTATTGTGCCCTCTGTATTCACCAGGTCCAAATTCCCCCAGTTCTCAGGGGCCTCCACAATTATAATCTTGAGCTACAAAACGAGGAAAAGCTTCTAAGCTAACCCCAACTCCCTGTTGCATGTCAAAGGTAGGAGGACAGAAGGTCTGGCCACACTAGGAGCCTTGACCTCCACAACATGGGCGACAGTTCATGTCCCCCTGCAGGGCAGAGCCATGGACGCTCTGACACCCGCCCCCAACTGGGATTCTCTGGCCTGCCAGCAGCCGCTGTGGCCCCCTGAACAAGCGTGTGAC
Organism: Nasua narica; assembly: GCA_028533885.1. Classification (NCBI taxonomy): domain Eukaryota; kingdom Metazoa; phylum Chordata; class Mammalia; order Carnivora; family Procyonidae; genus Nasua; species Nasua narica. Next base: position 2,741,177 of record CM052805.1, read on the forward strand.
TCTCTTCAGCTGCTAGGGCACCGTCATCTGAGACCCAGGCACCACTTAGGAATCAAGTCAGACATCAGTGAAACCGCAAAGCTGTCCTACTGCTTTCAGCCACTAATGTTCCCATCGTGTGTGAGTAAAGGGGAGGTAGGCACGCACAGTTTATGCACTAGATGGCTCCGCAGGTCCTGAGTGACATGTTCGTGCCAGCCTTTCCGAACGCCGGTGCTGGAAGGAGGGGCCGCTGTGGGTATAGTGCTGAGGGTCCCGATGTTTGCAGGGCTCGAGCCGTCGTTCATCAGTGGGCTGGGGAAGAACAAGAATACTCATTCCACCTACTGAAGTGATGCAGATGAGCTTCGTTTAGATGAGGTTTTCCAACCACACTGGGCTTTTAAAAACTCAGGACAGCCAAGTGATGCGTATACAGCAAAACCGAAACCGTGTTTATTATCTGCTCTACGGTTATTATAAAAATAATAAAAAGAACCCCCGTCCATACTATCTTCGCTGTCACACATTTAAGAAACTAGCACGGTCTTGTGATTCCCAACCCACTTTCATGTGCGACCCTCACTCAGACAGGAGCCGACTGAAACACGGGTCTTACTTTGTGGCCCCAAGGGAAGTTGGAAGAGCTGATTCTGAAATCAAGTTAGGTGGCTGCTGATCCGTTGTTATTCCTCCTGCTGGAATGTTCATTGGGTTATTTCCTTTAAAGACAGAAAGAAATCAACTAAATTATGATATACACTTCAAAGTTCTGGTAACATAAACAAGTCACCACATAAGTGAGTGGTTCTTAGGAGTTTCACTAAGAGCCACTAGGGCGGGGACTCTGCAAGGTGCTCCTATTCTGAAGGTAACACTCGTACAACTAAGCGGCAGACTCCTCACTGCGTCCTGTAACCACAATCACAGGCATTTCTGGGGAGGCCAGCTGGTCTCATAAATGGACTCTGGGGCTGGGCAAAAAATGACACAACGATCCACTTGCAAGCTTCAGACTCTTGTTCCGGCTTCATTGATATCATGCCCTAAACAACTAAACAGACGTGTCATGCAGATTTGGGTCAACTTTTCTTGCGATGTCAGAAAATAAAACCACGTGAATCACATGCAAGTGAAAACAGCTGTGTAGTCACTTTTTTATTTTTAATTTTAAAAATTTAAAAAAAAACCACTTTAACATATAATGTATTGTTTGATTCAGGGGTAGAGTACGCATTTTAAAGTAAAAAAGTTGAGACTGAGAGAGGTTAACAGTCTTCTCCCAAATTATACCCTCCAGCAGGAGTAAGAGTCGCCTTACCGCTCAGGTCTGAGGGCTCTCACCCAGGCGGCAAGGCCACTAGAAGTTAGAAATACACGAGGGCAGTTTTGTCCAAAAGCAATAAAAGATGTTTTTCATCGGTCAGTCTTAAGAGAGTCACTTTCAAGGTTAAAATATGTACTTTATCAGGAAAACCACCAAACCAGGACAACAATCTTGACTTCACTGGACTGATGTAACTGCTTGGCCCACTTCAGGAGCACTGTGTCAACTTAAAGCAAAGCGTTAAAAACACGATATGCGGAGATGGCACAAACAGTGGAGGTGTGTGAGCAAATGAGCAAATCCTGGCTAACGACGAGCTGCGATGACAGCAAGAAGCCCCGTGCCAGGGACAAGGCCGAGGCAGAGACATCTGCCCAGATGCCTGTCAGGCTGCTCCTGTCTGGGTTGCTCACCTCCAGCCGTGGGCTGACCTGTGACCACGACACACTGGGACCTGGTGGGCCACCGACGAGCTCTCCACCGGATCAGTGGTCTGTAAAAGTGGGACGTTCGTAATTCTAACCTGAGAGATTCTGCATTCTGAGCCATGTGAAACGCCCCTTATGAAAACTGCCCAGACAGGAGCGGCATAGTGGTGTCAGGTTGGTTCCTCTTTTCTCAAACCTTAGCATTCTTCCTTGCATGGGCACTACAGCCTTTTCCTGGAAGTTCTTTATTTTGAGCACTTAAAAGATACCGTCATCGTAATCTGTACGTACATTAGTCTGAATTTAAGGAAGAACAGCAATGGTGAACGGCCTTGGGCTCCAGGAAGACTTGGCCTTCCCAACGCTGCCCCGGGCAAACGAGTTCTCAAGCGCGCCTTCACCTACCCAGCGGGTTGAGAGTCCTCATCTGCTGGTGAGTTTGAGGCTGTGCTGGTTGCTGGCCGGGAACCTGAGGCTGCAGCTGCGTCTGGGGCTGGTTCAGGTAGGGGAGTCCAAGAGCCGCGTACGCGCGCTGCATGGAGCTGGGGTCTATGGGATTTGGGTTACTTAAAGATGCGGCATTCTGCTGGCCTGTGCCGACAGAACCAATTGTGTTCTGAATCCCACTAGCTGGAGACCCCAGGATGGCTAAAACAACAAACAGACAGACAAACGAAAAAGGTAAGTAAAAGGGAGAAGCCCGTAAATGCTTGACAAGCTGAGAAGCAAGTACAATTTCATCAACAGACTGTCTACGTATGTCATGAGGCAACAGAACAAGGCTGCTGAGAACGGAACTGCGCAGAGAAAGGGGACCTGGGCTAGTCACCTCTTCTGCACAGCAGCGCCCGAGGAGCAAAAACCGGAAGGAAATTCGAGCTTTGATCTTACAAAGCAACACATCACAAAATCAGAGATCATTAATGAATATTATGTATGAAATCTAGAGACTCAAAAGTCTGTTTCAGGGGAGGGGCCCACCAGTGACAACAGAAAGTGTTCTGATTTTGGGCGGGGTCATTTGCCATCACTGACCTGAACTAAGGGGGCCCCCTTTGGTTGCCACTTTCCCTGGGGCCCTTCACTGCTCACCTGCATAGGTACAGAAGATTAAAGAAGGGGCAGCAGCGATACCCAGCTGGTCAGTTGTGTTCCTTATTTATAAGTCTAGGACATAATCTTTTTAACGACAAAATTTCAATTCCTCCAAACCTGTATGTGCAATGTGCATTAACACCAAATCTTTCTTTCCTACGGTTTCCTCTGCAGGAAGGCCCCATGCTAAGCCGTCTGGCTATTTAAAGCTGCTCAAGAAATACTGTACTTGACCAACTGATCTAGCTAAAATTAACGGATGGGACGAGGCTTGGCGATTTTGCATGGATTTCCATTTGTCCAGGCGTCACCTCAGTACCACTGAGGTTCAGGCACCGGCACAGCCTCACGCAGCCACCCCCCACCTCCGCTACCCGGCCCACTGATGGTGTGCAGGGCACTCCCTCCCGGGACCCCACCAACTGCTGGGCCAATGGGATTGGGTCAATCCCAAAGACCAAAGGAAAATCTGTACCAGCATAAAGATTCCCAACGGGACTTCAAAGTTAACAGAGGTGACCCCAAATTTGCATCTCCTTGGTCACTTCAAGTTCAATTCCTCCCTCTGTCCAACCATCCAAAGGTCCTCATTTGGTGAGCACTTACCACAAGCCAGAAGTTTTATGTCCTACTATTTATTCTTATTCTTAAGATTTCCCTTCTTTTCAACTTCCCCAAACTGTGGAGTCATGTTATAAACAGTAGCTTATAAAATTGATACTATAACATATGATCTTTGACACATTAAGCACTATCACAAAGCTTTCCTTTCATATTCTGACAATTATGTGTAACAATAATATTCTCACCTTCATCCATGCCACTGTAACACAAACAACTCACATGCTTATCAGAGTATTTTAATTAAAGTTAAATGTGTAAAAAAAAAATCGTGGTAATTACACATTCCATACTATTAACTTTTCTAATAAGGATATTCAGATCTCAAACTCATTAACACTCATTAGACACAATTACACACACCAAGCACCTCATTATTATAAATGAAAAGCAATTCCCAAAGTACACTTTATGATAAGTGTGCAGCTCAAATCATGTATGATTTCTTCAAAATAGTTAATACTCCCTCCCTGTTCCAAACTTTCAACATGTGCCCACCATATTCCTAAAACTGACAGGCCAAATTTTCTAAAAGAACTCTGACGTTAGAGGCGCCTGGCTGGCTCAGTCGGTTAAGCATTGGACTCTTGATCTCAGCTCAGGTCTTGATCTCAGGGTCGTGAGTTCAAGCCCTGAGCTGGGCTCCACGCTATGCATGGAGCCTACTTAAAAATAACAAAACAAAACACAACACTCTGATGTTAAAAAGTAATAATGATAGGATGACTTATTTTTTCTATCACCTATTGGTATAAGAACTAACAGACTCAGTTAACATTTGCTATACATGGTGATGAATTGTGGAGAGGAATTTAAAGAAAGGTGTCTAGGTGGCCATTTCAGGGTGAAGAAATAACTTTTCCCACTATACTCCATTTACTCTATTTTTATCCACCCAGCCCCAAATGCCATTCTTTCCAACAAAATGCCCCAAACTGCTTCCTGCAATTCCCACAACACCTACTGGGCCTCTGCTTCTGCTTCTCTCTGGGCCCTTTTCCACCCTGCACACTCACTCACTGAGTCCACAGGTGGGAGTGCGTGAGGATTATGCGGGGCGCTCTGTGAGGCTCTGGGACACGAGCACGAAGTCTGCACTCAGGGAGCACAGGAGTGGCTGGGAGAGAGGACACATTAACCTAATAATCCCCTAAGTCATGGGGACTCCAGAACCTGGAGGGAGAAAACCATGCATGATGTACACTCCCTGAAGGCAGGACCAGCACGTGGCTCATGTCTGTAGGCCGCGCACACAGCCCTGGAAAGCCCCTGCCGAGTTCAGGGACCTGTGGCAGGTGGCAGAGTGACTGGCTTTCCCGGGGTCCCACCCGCATGCAGCACTGCAGGCCTTGGGGCTGAACAATATCAAGAAGTGCTAAAGTCAGCAACACTCATTCATCTGGCATCACTGAGAACGAGCCTTCTGAATCAGTTTTACACAGTACTGACATTTACCTCTTTAAACGTCAAATTCTCTCATTCTTATTCTCATTTTTACATCTTTTTTTCCTTTTTAGAGCCTAATGGTGTATTTCATACACATCTCTGTCCCCTCACAGAGTCTCAATCCATCAGTGTGGTTCTTCTCCCAGTGTCAGTGGCATTCCCGCCAGCAGCACCTCTTCAAGATGCCCCCCCCATCTCCACTGCCTCACCACTCCCCTGCTGCAGCTACATCGGGAGCCCGTGACCTGGGAAATGAAAGGCCAAGTCTTCTAGTGGGCTCTTTTTAGGGCCCGCTGCCACTTTCCATGCCCTTCCTCCGAGAGAGGGGAGACTGCTGCGCTAACAGGTCCCGCATCCAGCGCACACTGCAAACATTCAAGTCCCTAGTCGTCCGCAGTAAAACTGGACTCGAAGTGAAAATCCAATGAAAATGGACAAACTAAATTTCAAAGCTTGGTCAGCACGGTCAGAAACTTACCACGAAGCAGGCAAATCAGCTACTAACTAGTCACCGCTTAGATTTCTACTGAAAAAGCCATGCTGCAACTAACTCCCACGTGCTGCGCACACGGGACGGCCTTCCTTTCCAGCATCTTCTTTTTTTTTTTTTTACTAAGCATTCTCTACACTCAACATGGGGCTCCAACTCACAACCTTGATTGATAAGAGTCACGTATTCTACTGACGGGGCCAGCCTGGTGTCCCTCCAGGATCTTCCTATGCACGACATACGGCAGGACAAGAAAGGAGGACACCTAAGGCCCAGGGCTGGACCTTCGGCACAGCCACGACCGAGCAAGAACACGCAAGGCGAGCAAGAGGTTTTCTGCAGAAGCCAAATGACTCGGAAGGGGCAACAGTGTGGGACCCAGAAGAACAAGACAAAAGCTACTTTGATGAAATGCATCACCACTGACTGCTGGGTACTCGAACTGGGAGCAGACAAGCCTACAGCTCTAACCCTACAGCCATTCAAGTTCCACTGCAACCTCTGTTCCGCCTCCCCAGGCACAGGCGGTCAAAAGAGGCATCTGAGCGTCTCGGAAGGGCTCTCGGGTGGAGCAAGGGCCCATTCAACAACACTCACTGCGCCCCGGAGCAGGTTGCTCCACGAGCAGAAGCTCGAAGGAGGCAGATCTGGACCCACATCATTAAGGAAGGCGCTTCATAATCATAGGTGCTTAAAATCGGAACAGAGAGCTGACCAGGTAGTGAGGGTCAAGCCCCTAGAGGTATTCAAGTGCGGGACCCGAGGACTGTGGACTCAGACACTCCCCATTGTCAAGCTGCGGGGCTCAGCACGCATCTCAGGTGGCTGTGGGCAGTGGCTGGGTTCGGTCCGGGAGGAGGCTGACCCTGCAGCACTGGTTTTGACAACCTGTGGCCTTCTGAGCTGGGAAACCCACGATGTCCCCAGAGTGACTCGAAACTTCTCAAGAGCTTTGGGACCAACACCCAGCCCTTCACGGCATCCAGGGCTGCGCATCTCAGCTGTTACTGTGCACACCAATCGCCTAGGACTTTGTTAAAATGCGGATTCCAATACAGGAGGTCTGAGGTGGGGCTGGCGTTGCTCCACTTGTGCCTGTGCAGCCTGGTCTGAGGGCGATACTTTGAGTAGCCAGAACCACACTGAGGAGGCAACAGGGATTCACACAGGGAATTTGGTCTTGTGTCCACACAGCCCCGTGCACTGGAATTTACTGGAAGTCAGAAGTCAGATGCCAGAACCGACATCAGGTGTATACCTTGAAAAGTCCTAATTATTCAGTAAAATCTGATTATCTCTCTAAGGGAGGGACAGCTCAAAATCAGCGATAACTTAATCTCAAGAAAACAAAGAAAAATCAAGCAAAATCTCCTAATAGGCCAGAAAGGTAACTAATGGTGTGGCTCAGATGACGCGGGTAGGTTCTGTCAGCAGGGACACGCACGGAGTGAGTGAGGCAGTGGACTGGGTGAGCATCTGCAGGGAACCTGCCGGGAACGTACAGCCTTGGCAGGCATGGCGAGTCTCCCCGAAGCCCCCAGGGGCCCCAACCTCTCGCTACAATCACTCCCTCTCTCCCCGGATCCCCTAGCCTCCACAGGAACTTCTGAGCCCGTGCTGGGTGTGCAGACCTGTCCGTGCCGTCTGGAGTGTCCTTCCATCGTTACCGTACCGGAATTGGGCTCCACCAAGCCCGCCTCCAGGGCACGCAGGTCCTCCCCTCCTTCCTGTGGCACAACTATCCCCTCGCCACACTGTATATATTCTGACTCTGGCCCCTGACTTGCAGCTGTCGCAGGGCTGGACCCACACTTCCTCCTTGCTGCCTCACCCCCCAGTGGGCGCCCACCGCCAGCACAGCCGGCTTCAGGTGAGGAGGAAGAGTGAACACTCACAGAAGCACACTGCTGGAACTTTCTCACTCACCACATCAACCTCTGCCCTCCGAAAACCACAGTGCTACAGAGAGCCAGAAGAGTACACTCAGGGCTGAGACCCAATTTGAGAGGTATTTAACCATTTCTTACGTAAGTGCTTTCATTTCTTTTACAAAAAAGTTACCAGAGGGGCGCCTGGGCAGCTCAGTCATTAAGTGTCTGCCTTCGGCTCAGGTCATGATCCCGGGGTCCTGGAATCGAGCCCCGCATCGGGCTCCCTGCTTGGCAGGAGGCCTGCCTTTCCCTCTCCCACTCCCCTTGCTTGTGTTCCCTCTCTCACTGTGTCTCTCTGTCAAATAAATAAATAAAATCTTTAAAAAAAAAAAGTTATCAGAACCTCATAAAAGTTAATCTAAGTATTCCCAGTGACTTTACATTATAAAATCACTCTGCCGACACCTTACGTTATGACTGGTGGAAACACTGTGGTTTACCACTTCAGAGCACGCACTGCACCGACTGTCACAACACGCAGGCAGCTAGAAGGATGTTGAAAAAAAAAAAAACACGAAACAAACCCACATATATTTCTTCTCTTTTTTAAAACAAAAACCACATAAGTGTTTCTTAAAAAGAGAAATCACAAAAGTTTAACATTGTCATGGCAACATGTACTAAAAACAAAAGGTCCCAGAAAAGCCACACCCCCAAGTGAGAAGTTCAGAATGAGATCCTAACTTATTATTCATGGAATGAATGTTTTGGCACTTAAAAAGCCTGTTACTGAAACGTGTCCTAAAACACAAGAAAATGTAACCACCACAATATACTAGTTTAAAAAAAATAGTTTTACACTAACCGTGAGGAGAAACAGGCTTTATAAACAGAACTACTATCCCAAATACATGGTTCTGAAAGACCTAGATTCCTAGAACTTCACTTCATGAAAGAGAGGTGCTGAAAACTGTGCATTAATTCCAATTGTGGTTAAAGAAAAATTTCACTGATTTAGGGAAGTGCCTTTTTAAAGGAGACTTAGCGTGAGTCCTTCTGCAGGGAGGGAAGACGACGGGCCCTCGAGCGGCCACCCACTCAGAAGAGATGCCCCGGCATCACCGGAGCAGCACCCACGGCACCCTTAGGAACAGCGTGCTTCCCACCGCGCCCCGCGCCCCGCGGGGACGACCAGAGAGACAGCTGCACAGGCTCTCCAGGCAGATGGTCAAGAAGGATGAGAGCGGTGAACACGCAACCACAAACAGGATGGCACAGACGAGATGAAGATGAGCAAGACTGTGTGGTGCTGGAGGTGCAGAGAGCAGCTCCAGCCAGAGGGGTGACAGGACACCGGAGGGCACGTCCCAGCTGTCCCAACTGAGGGACACACTCAAAGACCACAGTTTTACCTCTCAAGTGACAGGAAAGGACTGAGAACTGGAAGAGATGCTCATGCCTTCACTGCTCTGATGCCCTCCGAGGGCAGGGACCCCCCCAGGGAGCCACACTCGGGCCTCCCGAGCGGGGGCCTCGGCTCCGCCGACCAGCTAAGGGCTACACAGATGGCTTGAAAGACAACGGACCGATGGGCATGGTCAGGATGCGGCCAGTCCTGGGGCAGAGACTCTCAATCTATGCTGAACAAACTGTTACACAAACAGGTCTGGGAACTGCCTCTGCATGGAAGGCAAACCTCCCAAGTGTCTACGCGTGGCATTTTCTACTGACCCTGCCTGCCTGACTCTTCCATAGCACAGCCCTCTCCAAACTTACTTTAGGATAAGGCGCTTCAATTCCAAAGTAAGCGTCCCCTCTATTTCCCCGCCCCCTCGGAAGTCACTGCCATTACAGTGACGCGACGTTCAAACCCTCAGATGCTGAGTGTCTGTCAAGACATAAGAAGCCTCGTCACGTCCGCTCTGTGGTCACAGCGACCCTCCTCCTTTGTTCTGCTCTGCTGCTGCCAGCTGTGGTGTGCGTGTGCAGGGGGTGGGGACGAGATCCCAAAGTGGCCCTGTGCACACTGAGAAGCCGTCTCTTGCTAAGCTCAGCTTCCCCCTGGGTCACGGCACAGCTCGACCTCCGTGTCGCTGCTCGCCGCCAGACTGTGTGCTCGTCATTTCTGCCCTGCTTCCTACCTCCTCTCCCGCACTCTCTTTCCAAGTAGCTGTTCTCACCTCCGAGCTTCTCTACCCCCAATGCTCACTTACTTTGTTGGTTTCGCTTGTCACTGGCATTTTTCAAAGGGAGGCAAACAGGACAGTCATGTCGTGTGCAGTTCTTCCAATGAGAGATGATTTGTCGTGAAGATGCACAATGGGCAACTATGACCAGAAAAACAACGAGATGTTATTTTTCTATCCAGATCGTCACACTTTCAATTACACCTCAATTATAATGCCAGATTCCATAAGAAAATGGTAACACGTGTAACCATAACACAGTACGGGCAGTCCTCAACTTACAAACAGGATGGTTTCCAAAACGTTTGTAAGTCGACTGTTGAGAATTCTAAACACAAATTTCCCACAGAAGCAATGTCATGGATGATGGTGATTAAGGTTCAGCCCACAAAACAAAAACAAAACAAAACAAAAACTATCTGACTGAAATAATGAACAACTGGAATGAAATTTAGGACAAATTATAATTATGTCATGTCACTATTGAAAATAAAAATTCTACATTATGTTCAAAGATGAAACCATCTCAACACTAAAGTTCAAGAAATACATACAGAGAAGCAAAGGAGAAGTCTGGGGAGAGTCTAAAGGGGACACCAGGCATTTTTCTTAAGCACGTGAGAGGGTGACTAAACCTAGCAGTTACTCTTCGTCTTCATTTTCACTCCGTACTGAGGCACTGTGATTTCTTTCTAAAGGTCTAGCATGACCCTCTTCTGCTTTTCCATCAGGATCACGGTTATGCTGGGGACTCACAAAGGTCACAAAGAGAAAGAGAGGGAGGTCAGGGAGAGAGTCTCCCGAAGGTCTAGGAGCACAAGTAAGAAGAGAAAGAAGGAGGACAAAGATGAAAGAAAGTGTAGCTGTTAGTCGGAAACACTTTCTTTGGTAGACTTGAGGTGTCCGCCAGAGAAGAGGGGAGAAAGGGAGCACATGATGTGCCTGATTCACCCCCTTCTCAAAGAGCAGGAAGGAGGTGGCCGGGATGATACGGTGCACACGGCTCCCTGTGCCACGCACTGTGGCCTAGGACAATGTCGCTGGTGTCCTGATCGGCCTCAAGATGAAAGGGCGGAGGAGCAAGGCGGGGGCCCTGGCAGTCGGCACACGCGAAACAGCTGCAAGACAGATGCTCTCGGTGCAGGGAGGGGTTCGCGCGCACACGCCTGGGCCATCCTCCCCAAAAGAAAACCAGGCTCTAGACATTTACGATAAAGACAGTGCTCAAGAAGTGACAAACGTCTTCTGTGACAGAGGAAGGAGGAAGAGAACAAAGGCAGGGCCCAGCCTCACCCAGCAGAAGCTCGCAGAACATTAAGAAACCAAACCGCTGTTTTCCTGAGCAGGTGAGCAAGCCAGTGGCCCACGCCTGGTTGGTGTGTGGAGAGAGAGGCTGCAGGAGCCCTACTAACAGGAGAGCTCCGGAAGAATACCGAAGACACAGTTCATCCTAAGCTACGCCACCAGGATTTCAGAAAATGGCACTTACCTTGACAGGCTTTCCCAGCCTGACAATGTGTCATGTGATTCAGAACATTTTTCATGGTTCGACAATGTGGGAGAGAGCAGGCCCGAACCTCGCCGTTTGCTTGTTCTCGTCTCTGACACTTATGGGCATGAAGCAGTAGAACCAGCTGCTGCTGTATGAGTTTGCGTTTCTCAGGATCTGCAGTGGGGCCCGCTGCAATCGCCTGTGTGGGGACAATTCCCACTGAAGTTTGCATCTGAGACTAAAATAAAACAAATTAACAAAAATATTTTAATAAACTTTCAGAGGTCTAATTCACATTATTTTTCAAGCTAACGTTAAAGCTGATGGGTAATACTGGCCACAGAGAGAAGGCAGCTCGTGTGGTTCTCTTTAATTCACCAGCAATGTTAAGGAAGATCCAGAAGCACAGAAATAAACCAATTAGGAAGGCTGATTGAAACTCACTTGCGTGTGAGGATCTCGGAACAAGAAAATGACGCTTATTCTTGAACTATCGTAACCAAACCCAGACTCTTCTACAATATAACAAGTGCAGGAGGGGCAGTGGGCTATCTTAGCTTGAACCGTACAAAACTCTTGTTTCCGTGAGGCACACACGGCCACATGCTGGCAATTTCATATGGTTCAACCTGATGAGAGAGACTGTGGAGGCCTGATGAGAGAGACAAGCCCCTGCAAACCGCCAGCACATCAGAAGAACTGCAGCCCCGCACAGAGCGGATTCCACTACCTTGTGGCCAGGAAGGTGCTTGCTTCGCTCCTGACCTCTCCTCAGAGGAAAGCAGGACACGCAGCCTTAAGACGACCCTTCTGTACAGCTGTTCATGCTCAGGAAATGCTTTGCTTTCTATTACAATTTCAACTCAGGTATCTGACAGGTTTTTCAAAAAACTATTTGATGATCTGCTAAGGAACGGAAAAAGAGGTTTTTTTTTTTTTTTTTTTAAAGATTTTATTTATTTATTAGAGAGAGAGAGACTGAGAATGAGAGGGGAGAAGGTCAGAGGGAGAAGAAGACTTCCCGCAGAGCCGGGAGCCCGATATGGGACTCGATCCCGGGACTCCGGGATCATGACCTGAGCCGAAGGCAGTCGCTCAACCAACTGAGCCACCCAGGTGCCCAGGAACGGAAAAAGAGTTTAATTGCTTTCATCCTTTTAAACCAGCAAGCAAGGCCAGCCACACCTCCTGACTGCAAAGAGAATGAGAAGGGTGACCCGTGGAGTCTCCTTATTCTGGACAGACAGCCAGCATCCTTCCGAAAACTTACCTAAGAAACTCAAGAAGTGAGGGGGATGTAATGTTGCTAATGTGCAACAACACAGTGCACAGCGCGGGACTTTCTAGCCTTTTCTCCGGCTCTGACCCCACAGCTCCCAGCACGCACTGCATCCCCCAAAGTATACCACCTCTCTGACTTTTCCTAGGAAGCATCAAAACTATCTACCTGCAATTAGGAGGAAAAAAAACCTATACAAACACTTCTTAATGAATGCAAGCTCATTTTAAATATGTTACAGAGTTCTGTTTCCTTTTTTTCTTTATAAGAACTGAGAAAATAAGTATGTAGAAAAGTCGCAAGGCTTGCTCAGGACCACAACTCCTGGAAGCCTAACCTGGGTCCACAGCAAAAGTGAAGTCCTAGCTGTGAGGCAGAGCATGCTGACTGGAGAAGCATTGAACTTCTAGCATAAGAGAACCTCTCCTTCCTTATGTTAATTTTTCCCCAGTGTAAAAATACTATATGTACGCTGCGGAAAATCTGAAAAGCCACAGAACTATGAAGGAAATGATTAACATTTGAAATCCCAACCTCCAGAAGTCCACTCTTAAAAGTGCTGATAGGTTTTTCTTCTTGCAGTCTTTTCTTCTATGTACATGCCTAGGTATGAACAATAATCAACATGACTTGGTATTTACTCCAGGCTCTGTCCCATATTATTAAGTTGTTTCACAAAATATGACAGCATGATTTGTAATAAGCATAGGGCTATACATTCATTTACCCAATCTCCCATTGCTGAACATATAACTCTACTCCCTGCCCCCTTTTCTTGCAATTTAAAATACAGCTTTCACAAGCAGCCTTTGACTATGCCTCCAGCAGCATTCACCCCAATATTCAAAGTCCCCTTCTCAATCGGGTTATTCCCACAGATAGAAAGTCCACTCAGAAATCAATAGGAACGGAGAAACGAAAGAGGACCCTCACTTAGGCTTCATTCTGTTGCATTTACAAAAATATCAAATATACAGAAAAGTAGATAAGAAAGGATACCATTATCACACCTAACAAAGTGACCAACAATTTCTTAATATTCATTAACACTTAGTCCATATGCAAATTTCTCTAGTTGTCCAAAAAGTGTCTTTTAGAGTTGGTTTGCAGAAACGGGACCCAATAAAGGCCCACGCCCCACATTTGATGGTTGTTTTTAAGGTTCATCTATTGCTTCCCTCCCCTTTTATCTTCTCATGATGCTGACTTGTTGAACAGACCGTGCCAGTTGTCCTAGTTCTTAATAAAAAATACAGAAATGCTACATACAAAAATATAAATCATATAAAAGTCAGGTGAAATGCCTAAACTTACAATTGAATTATAAATAGACTGCCTTTAGGTTACTAAAAATTAACACACTGATTCTCATTTGGGATGTTCTTGATAACATTTTTTCAACTATACGTACCCTATTTTGAAAGCTCGACATGTCAAAAAAGCACAGTTGGAAAATCTAAGGCACACGTTCATCAGTAGATGCTTAATGAGCTCTACACATCGTAGACACGTGTCCTGGGCAAAATGGAACAGAAGACACGCCTCAGGTGCGAGACTTGTGCGGGGCCAGTGCACTTGGCGAGGTGCTGACAAATGCAGGGCAGAGTCAAGTGCCTCCACTCGCGGACTGCTATCTGAGGAGACGGAAGAGCTGCGAGGACTGCAAGTGTCCTGAAATCCACCTGAAACGCCCTTCAGTCGCTACCAACTTCCCTGCCCAGGGCTCACTGCCCAGGCGGGCCCGAGAATGGAGGAAAAACGCTCAGGTAAGAACCTCCCTTTAAACAAAACAAAACAAAACAAAACAACCCCTGCCACGTTTTACATCTGCCCAGAAGAAATGTATACAGTTTATTCAATAACCAAGAAAATTCTAAAAAACAGTAAAAATAAAGGGGGGGGCCTATTTTGCCAGATACCAAAACTAGAAAGCGATAGACTTCTTTGTAAGTCTGAAGAATGACCCATGTATATATGAAATTAGTGTAT